>JACATO010000421.1:0-13053 GCA_018389105.1 Nautilus pompilius | reverse complement strand
TTTATCTGAAGATAAATTCGAGTTAATATCCACCAAATACCGGGATAATATGACATTTATATGAGTCAATAGCGACGAAGTGGAGACGGCTCCTTATCCTATAAATGGCCCCGCTGCAGTCATCGATCACCAACTTCATAAATGACGATAATTAACTTATTGAGACACCTATTAATCTTCCTCTTTCACCTGATCGTCTTAATCGTCTTTATATTCGTGTTGCGTGAAGAAAGAAAGTTACCAACCAAAAGAAGCCAAGTATTTCTCGATGGCAGACGTTTTCGCACCGTTGTCAATGGTAACCAGGTGAGCCCTCTGGTCCACGCAGGTCCTGTTGGCACCATTCCAATTTTTCGACTCACTAAAAGCCCGGAAGCAGAAATCAGTTTCCGGGTCGTACACATAACCCGGGTGCTGCAGACAAGCTGGAGGATGGACAGAAAAATTACAATTTATCGATTAACCTATTGATTTATTTCAAAAATGCCAATCAATAATTATCGATCAGAAACTAAAAAAAGGGACATCAAGAGTTTTATTCCATTTGTTATCAAAGAAAATGGTAAGTTTGGAACCGTCATTAAGTTTTTGTTACCTTTCAAATACCAGTAACAGTCCGTGGTTGTGTCAAAGTCACGTGCATCCCCCTACACACACAGTATCTACAGAACTCCTAACAGGGGAGGTCCGCTCTACGGTATCAGTAATGGCCGACCTAGAGAGCGGGAAAGTCGATTTATGTCTGACTAATGTAAATAAAAGCAAAAATGAAAATTTTGAAATATTTAAATATAAACTATTTCGTTGTGTTATCTGTAACAAAGCAGATTTAAACATAGGTGAGGGACATCATTATGATTACAATAACAACAACAAGATATCGTAAAGTAAATCACTGAAAAATAGAACAGTTCAGCTTTAATTCAATCA
This sequence comes from Nautilus pompilius, assembly GCA_018389105.1. Lineage (NCBI taxonomy): Eukaryota > Metazoa > Mollusca > Cephalopoda > Nautilida > Nautilidae > Nautilus > Nautilus pompilius. The sequence goes on along the minus strand of JACATO010000421.1, from coordinate 12,123 downwards.
GTATAATCCTCGTGACCTAAGTTCATCAATACATTCCAACGCGGTAGTTAATAACTTGTATATTATTATTATTATTATTATTATTATTATTATTATTATTATTATTATATTATTATATTATTATATTATTATTATTATTATTATTATTATTATTATTATTATTATTATTATTATTATTATTATTATTATTATTATAATTATTATTATTATTATTATTATTAATCAAATATACACAAAAGAATTTAGATAAAAATTCTTGTGACAGAAATACAAAAATCTGTTTGCTCCATATGTACCGATCGATATCTTCCAGTGATATCGATCCGTGTAATTATATACAACAGCCAGATTAGTATATGCCATAAACGGGATGTCCACTTCGGCCAATGCCTCCACTGGGGATGACAGTTTATCCAGATGTTCTTTTCCGTAGAGGAATGAAATCCTTGTGTGGATATCTTCTAAAATGTCTAATTTAAAAACGTTTATTACATCTAAATACACTTATTGTATGTAAGGGTTAAGTGATAACTTACATTTTCTTTTAAGAAGAACTTGGTTTGGAACAAAGTTTCAAAACCACTGTAACAGAAGCTTCCAGAATAATGAGGGGATATAACTCCATCGGAGATTTACAGCGGCTAATACAAGAGAACAAATGCTACAAACTACTCATGATTCCATACCTGTTAGATACCAGAAAATGGTTTTAGATAAAGAATTTACTGGCAAACGAAGTTGACAGCGACAGTACTGCGGGATAATAATTGGTGACCATTTCTCGACACTAGAGGCGCTAGCGAAAGTCTGGATCACGTGATGTTTCTTCTTCTTAGTAAAGTAAATAAATTATTAACTAAAATTCGAAAGGCAACTAAACAGATAATATTAACAGTTAATTTGACTATATTAGAATATCGATTTAACGTTTGTTATTGTGAAGGAAGTAAAATTAAGATGAATTTCAAATCGACGAGTACAATAAATGAAAGTTAGGTTTTAGTATTCAACATAATATTTGTTCACTTTTTTGTTGTCGATATTTCTGACCAATGAAAATGGCCGATCCGTTCAAAGATGTCCGCTACGTCATTTCCGCTTCCGTTGTTTAGGTGAACGTTCAATTTCGCCTTGCACGTGAGTCCACCACGTAGCACATCTCAATTCCCTGCCCTGCCCACAAACTTCAAACGAAACCATTTAGCCGCTCGTCGAGGTCGAAGAAGATAATATTCTGCAATCTGATTACCTTCAGGTATTTGATGGAGAGGAAGACGAGTCTGGGGGAGGGGCAGAGACTGGGAGAAGACTCGCACCTGTAGGCTATGATCAGCCGTACGATTCAACTGATGGAGGACCAAATGAGAGCAGTCAGAAGGAAACTGGAGAGGACGGAGAGCGAACAACGGTAAGATGAGTCTGAAGCTGACCGAAATCCGTCAGAATACCTGTCGCAAGTTTGGATAACGATCTTTAAATATTATTATTAATATTATTTACTAAATATAAAAGAAAAATTTCGACAAAGATCCGAAATAAATCTCAAGAAAGTATACCATCCGGTAGTTCGATATGTTACTATTCCAATCACATCGATAGGATATTTACCAATATTATAAAAACTACTCGGTGATAACATTCGATCTCAACGAAGGGCAGCAGAAAGAGATGAGGAAGGCAAACGGGACACCTGCTGATCTTCTAAAATTACAGAGAAAAAGCGAGATAAATAAATATCTGCCCTGAATTAACCGTTTTGTTGCCTAAATCCCACGATTTGCGCTGCTCTTTTTATCCAGTATTTTTACTGTAATATTACGTCTAATAACATTAATAGTTAACTTCATAGTAGAGTCAAACATATTAAAGTCTGTTGGCTCCTACATCACCGGTTGGAAAATTATCATTCAACTGTTCCATAGACACGACAATTATAACGAAATTCCCTCACACACATTTATCGTATCGTACTCTACCAACCTCAGTGACTTAAACCATTGTCCTCTTTGCGTTCTGATGAGAACCCCTGTCAGCAGACAGGTGTCCGGTTCCGTCACCGAGTTCAGCTTAGACAGGTAGAGAGTCAGGAATGATCGAGTCTCCGGGTCACCTGAGCTGTCGGGTGGCGACTTTGAGGCTGGAAACTGACCAGTGGTTCAGCAAATGGCAGCTCAGACGGCTCTGTCCGTTCACACAAATCAATTATTCTATACTAATGATGTTTTCATTTTACTTTCAAATTTGTATAAAAACTAGCGATAAGGTTCTCAGTTCGCGCGTGTGTGTGTAGCTGTGTGTGTGTGTGTGTGTGCAGGTGTGTTGGCGGAATGTTTGATGTGTACACACAATTATTAATGGTGGTATATTTTAATAGATCAGAGTTGGAATCATTATCTATCATTTGTTAGCCACGAACAGTACCAAACAAAGTTAGATACAGTGACGACGGTAACCGATGACAACTTACCTGTATTTTGCACAAAGGTGTAAGTCGGGAGGAGAGAGGAATTCTGTCGGCCACCCTCGACAGGGACGATCAGGTCGTTTTGGGCTGCACGATTCCATCCCCGGCTGGTAGGATGAACCAGAGACAGCCGTCAGTTTGCAGGCACAGCAGCCCGCACTCCAGACTCCCTCTCACCTGGTCATAGCGGGTCAAAGCGGAGCCGGTCAGCGGGCCGTGAGGAGAATCCTCGACTCTGGTGAAGAATCTTGCTCGGGTTTGCAGCAGACCCCGAGAGTTTGTAACGTAGATCAGAAAGAGGAAGAAGGAAGCGGCTGCTTTCGTCTTCTCCATCTCGCCGGACGTCAATCTCTGAAGTTCGGAGCCCGCCGTGGATGAGGATGAGATGAGCTGCTCGATATCCTTAGTTGAGAATCGGGTGACCGCTGTGAAAACTTTTCAGGGAGTCGACCGATTGATGCTCCCTGTGGCTGTGGGATATCGATCCCAAAGTGCTTAAATGAACAATGACAGCTCCTATGGTGCCGATGCACTTATCTGTCCAGGTAGCTAGCACCTGAGCACTAGAAACAACAAACCTGAAGCCATTGCCTGTCCTTCCTTCTCCTGCCTAAGCTCTTTACCATTTATTGCTGAACGTTTTCTCCAACAAAAAAGCTTAGGCGAAGCGTGAAATCCCTAAGCTAACCCCTTTTTAAAACAAAAGTAAATGGTCTTTCTGCTGTTCTGAATTCCAATCCCTCAACAGATGGCGCTGTCTTGATGATCCGCTCGATTATAGTTGAAAAATCGTAACATTCTTCACTTTTTATTGTTGTTAAAGTTTTGGCGCGTGACGTCTCTTCGTTTGGTTTGTTTGAAAACCTCTAAAAATTTCCTTTAATTATTTCTTTACTTCGATGAAGCTAAATGTGGTCCAACCAGGGTCTATGGTTCGGTAGATGCAATTGATTGCGACACCTACTGACCACGCCAGGCACTAACCATTGTTTGCCCAGGTTAATCAGCATCTTTCCGTCGTCCGAGGCGGCTCGTGGCCCGCCAGGTGAAAGGAAAGATAAATATAACTTTACTAGGGACCCTTCAAATTATTTTATTATTATTATTATTATTATATTATTATTATTATTATTATTATTATTATTATTATTATTATTATTATTATTATTATTATTATTATTATTATTATTATTATTATTATTATTATTATTATTATTATATTATTATTATTATTATTATTATTATTATTATTATTATTATTATTATTATTATTTATTAGTTTGAATTTCGTTGTTTTCTATTTATTATAATAAAAAGATATTTTTTGTCAGAAAAACGAAATAAATCCGAATACAATATACCATCCGATAGTTCGATACGTTACTTTTCCAATCAGATCGATATGATATTAGTTAATATTCTGAAACTAAACTTGGGGGTAGACTTCGATCTTAACGAAGGGCGGCAGATAGAGAAGATGAAGATAAGATACAGGACACCTGCTGACTTCTAAAATTAGGGGAGAAACGGGGGCTGGTTGTAATATTTTACACGAAATCAACCCTCATTCTTCACATTTTGAAAAATGTAGCAGCGTTTTAGTGTGCAAACAAATAAAGGTCCACTGCTCTTAATATTGCAGGAATATTTTAACTCTAATCTGTTAAATGATGAGAGCAGGGAGTAAAAACACCATGTGACCCAAAGTGTTACAATTTACCCCGCATGTGGGGCAAGTTGTAACAGTACGTGGGGCTTTATTGTAACACTGTTACAACCGGCCCCTTTAGTGTTTTCTAATACTATTACATACCACATAATGGAAATTTTAAAAAGCTATCTGTAGATAATTAGAACTTTAATCAACAGAGAACAAAACAAAACTGATAACGGAAATTTTAGGCTGAGTCATCTGAGTGGCAGATCTGGCAGATGTAGACTCTTTGTTCCTGGATGCCTTCTTCAGGCGACCGGTCCTTACAAACCACCCTCTGTATCCGTTGTTCATTCGGACGACTGTTGGAGTAAGGTTCGCAGAACACTAGACAGAAGCATCCATTATCATCCGAGTCGGTGTTGGCACAGTTGCAGCTCAGTATTTTCTTTGCACTCTCCTTTTTGGTAATTTCCTCCTCGCAGCAGCTTCAGTCCTCCTACACCTCTTTCCATCTTCTGCAGACAGTGCATCTTTTTCAGGAGTGTCAGTCAAAATGGCTGCCTTCCTTAGCTTTTTCCCCTTTGGATGCCATCTGTCTGGAAGCTGCTTTTGGAAACGGTCTAACCTGCTTGGGGGGGGTTGTTGCATCCTTTGGTATGATCGTATGTGCTGAGGGAAATGTACGATTTGGGGTCTCTTGCTTCAAAGTTGAGGCCGGAGCTTATCTCTGGGCATGCTGTGGGCTAGAAGTCTGGATTTGTGTTTCCGAGGTGATGTCGTCAACAACAGGCTCAGGTGGGCAAGCAGCCCACCGATCAATCTTCCTCCCTCGGTGTCAGATCGATCTCCTGATCAGTTGACAGGCTCGTTCTTCATGGATCACTGACGTAGAGGCCGTCAGACAACAACGAATATTAACATTTAATATCGCCCATAGTAACTCTTCACCTGAGGGAAAGAGAGTTTGTGCGAGAGGCTAACCTAATATTTATCTCTTTGTTCTCTATCGGGCAGTAAAATAGAAGTTAGATATTTTGTTTAATTTTAAAATTTTTATATTCAGCTTTTGTTACTTAGTAAATTAGGGAGCTTTGTCGGGGCACCTACAAGTCGCAAGCACCGAGAGCTTACAGACCGGCAGCCGGGGCTCCGTGAGGAACAGGGGACAGCTACTTCACCTGTCCGGTGTTCAGCGAGGAAGCGGCGTCGGGTTCTTCATCTCTGGAACACGCAGACGAACTCAGCCCCGGACTAAAGAGATTCTCCTACCCTATTTATGTCTTTATAAAAAGGAAACAAACATAAATTACTCTCATAAATGCAGATTATATTCACTGTTCAGGAAAATTGATGACGTTGCTTCTTTAATTCCGTTTAAAAGGAATTGCGGTCACCCGACCAAATATCCAAACAGGACCCGTGCGGTTCAGTCCTGTGACGTCATCTCTCATCTGGAACAAGTCTGATGTTTCAGCAGAAGCGGAAATGGTTTCCCTCAGAACCAAAACCGGGTATTGTAAAAATCGGTTCACAAATCAATGTGAAAAGGGTTCTATCGATCTTAATACTTGCATCGTAAACCTATCGGATCCACTCTAAACTAAATTTATTTACCTTTAATATCTGATCCCTTGTGATTACTAGGCGATGAGGGTCTGTTGTAAACACGAAAAGCTCTGTTTTCCTCACCTTTAATCAGGACGGACATAAAGATCCAATACCAACTTTACGTGACATTTACTTGTTTATTAATTCTTATATTTAATGCAAAGTAAATTTCACAAAATCTTTCTTTTCTCTCAAAACGTAGAAGCTCAAATCCTTGTCGCCCGGTGATGGATCCTTACGTCAGCCATTAAGGATCAGTAAAGATGACTGACAGGTTTGTGTTAACTGCCGGACATGGAAAAGAAAGGAGAGAGTGGAGCAAAGATGGACAACTTTATTCACGTCAATAAACAGAACATCCAAATACTGTTGTATGACCACCTTATACTGGATCGTCTAACAGCGAACAATTTACGTCGAGTGTTTGTAATTAAATTCAAATATAAGAGATCTTCGTTACAAGGGGTCAACAAACTCTAAAGGTCGCTCAACCATTACACACAACAGTGAAATTCGCTTCACAACAACATAAAAATAGGAATCATTTTTGCAGGAAATCTCTGCCAAAGTTTTGTCTGAGTCCTCAAAGACATTTTGTAACGGATGTGTTGCTGCCAGGTAAATCAAAGAAGGGAGATGTTCATGATTTAGCTTCTCCTTCCTTCTTAGACGTCCTTTTGACAGATGAAAGAGTAGGATGAGCTACACCAGTCGTCGTCCCACTTCCAATTCTTGGACTTCCATAGACAGACACACTTTTGAGACAGAGTGCTCGGTTCACCTGAGGCCCAGTTCTGGTAATCGAGTGGTTTGGAATCCCAGGTGGTGCAAACATTTCCATCCTTTACTACTCCTATCCAGTATGCGGAAGAGCTGGCTACAGGATAAAAGAGAAACAAACAAAACAACAACAACAATTCGCCAATCTGTAGAAGGAGGCTGCGTCTTCAAGACCAGATGTGTTATTTATGGTTACAAAATTAAGACACTTCATTTAAAATTATGAGACCATCCACAGAATACAGAATCACCTAATTCCCTTTTCATCAATTTATTCCAATAACAATTAAATATTCCGGCAAGAAATCTGAAAAGGGAATCACCTCGGTAAACCAAACAAATCACCTGTTTTCTCCGTTTCACTCCAAAGATCAATAAAACTCCTATTTTCCGATTCTGTACTGATACCATCCTCCTGATCATTGGGCAGGACGTCGGTGTGAGGGCCTTTTGAGTCTAGGACCCCTGATAGCGCTGGAGGGGTGCAGCGACTGCAGTTCTAGGGGACACTTAACGAGGATGACCCGACATTAAAAGTGTCACTTACAGAACCGTGGAGTGGAGGGGAAGGTAAAGAGCTAATAGGAAAGATGGCTAAGACTAAGACAGATCTGAATGGTTCCTATCGGTGAGGAGGGTTAAAGCCACAAGATCATAGCGACGGTAGCGATACAAGTGGCCAATCATCTTTAGCTCGTCTCTACCGACTGACAGAAAAGTCCGTCTTTACCTGGTATTTATCTGAAGATAAATTCGAGTTAATATCCACCAAATACCGCGATAATATGACATTTATATGAGTCAATAGCGACGAAGTGGAGACGGCTCCTTATCCTATAAATGGCCCCGCTGCAGTCATCGATCACCAACTTCATAAATGACGATAATTAACTTATTGAGACACCTATTAATCTTCCTCTTTCACCTGATCGTCTTAATCGTCTTTATATTCGTGTTGCGTGAAGAAAGAAAGTTACCAACCAAAAGAAGCCAAGTATTTCTCGATGGCAGACGTTTTCGCACCGTTGTCAATGGTAACCAGGTGAGCCCTCTGGTCCACGCAGGTCCTGTTGGCACCATTCCAATTTTTCGACTCACTAAAAGCCCGGAAGCAGAAATCAGTTTCCGGGTCGTACACATAACCCGGGTGCTGCAGACAAGCTGGAGGATGGACAGAAAAATTACAATTTATCGATTAACCTATTGATTTATTTCAAAAATGCCAATCAATAATTATCGATCAGAAACTAAAAAAAGGGACATCAAGAGTTTTATTCCATTTGTTATCAAAGAAAATGGTAAGTTTGGAACCGTCATTAAGTTTTTGTTACCTTTCAAATACCAGTAACAGTCCGTGGTTGTGTCAAAGTCACGTGCATCCCCCTACACACAGTATCTACAGAACTCCTAACAAAGGGGAGGTCCGCTCTACGGTATCAGTAATGGCCGACCTAGAGAGCGGGAAAGTCGATTTATGTCTGACTAATGTAAATAAAAGCAAAAATGAAAATTTTGAAATATTTAAATATAAACTATTTCGTTGTGTTATCTGTAACAAAGCAGATTTAAACATAGGGAGGGACATCATTATGATTAAATAACAACAACAAGATATCGTAAAGTAAATCACTGAAAAATAGAACAGTTCAGCTTTAATTCAATCAGTATAATCCTCGTGACCTAAGTTCATCAATACATTCCAATGCGGTAGTTATAACTTGTATTATTATTATTATTATTATTATTATTATTATTATTATTATTATTATTATTATTATTATTATTATTATTATTATTATTATTAATCAAATATACACAAAAGAAATTAGATAAAAATTCTTGTGACAGAAATACAAAAATCTGTTTGCTCCATATGTACCGATCGATATCTTCCAGTGATATCGATCCGTGTAATTATATACAACAGCCAGATTAGTATATGCCATAAACGGGATGTCCACTTCGGCCAATACCTCCACTGGGGATAACAGTTTATCCAGATGTTCTTTTCTGTAGAGGAATGAAAGTCCTTGTGTGGATATCTTCTAAAATGTCTAATTTATAAACGTTTATTACATCTAAATTACACTTATTATATGTAAGGGTTAAGTGATAACTTACATTTTCTTTTAAGAAGAACTTGGTTTGGAACAAAGTTTCAAAACCACTGTAACAGAAGCTTCCAGAATAATGAGGGGATATAACTCCATCGGAGATTTACAGCGGCTAATACAAGAGAACAAATGCTACAAACTACTCATGATTCCATACCTGTTAGATACCAGAAAATGGTTTTAGATAAAGAATTTACTGGCAAACGAAGTTGACAGCGACAGTACTGCGGGATAATAATTGGTGACCATTTCTCGACACTAGAGGCGCTAGCGAAAGTCTGGATCACGTGATGTTTCTTCGTGATAAAGTAAATAAATTAAATTAACTAAAATTCGAAAGGCAACTAAACAGATAATATTAACAGTTAATTTGACTATATTAGAATATCGATTTCACGTTTGTTATTGTGAAGGAAGTAAAATTAAGATGAATTTCAAATCGACGAGTACAATAAATGAAAGTTAGGTTTTAGTATTCAACATAATATTTGTTCACTTTTTTGTTGTCGATATTTCTGACCAATGAAAATGGCCGATCCGTTCAAAGATGTCCGCTACGTCATTTCCGCTTCCGTTGTTTAGGTGAACGTTCAATTTCGCCTTGCACGTGAGTCCACCACGTAGCACATCTCAATTCCCTGCCCACAAACTTCAAACGAAACCATTTAGCCGCTCGTCGAGGTCGAAGAAGATAATATTCTGCAATCTGATTACCTTCAGGTATTTGATGGAGAGGAAGACGAGTCTGGGGGAGGGGCAGAGACTGGGAGAAGACTCGCACCTGTAGGCTATGATCAGCCGTACGATTCAACTGATGGAGGACCAAATGAGAGCAGTCAGAAGGAAACTGGAGAGGACGGAGAGCGAACAACGGTAAGATGAGTCTGAAGCTGACCGAAATCCGTCAGAATACCTGTCGCTAGGTTGGATAACGATCTTTAAATATTATTATTAATATTATTTACTAAATATAAAAGAAAAATTTCGACAAAGATCCGAAATAAATCTCAAGAAAGTATACCATCCGGTAGTTCGATATGTTACTATTCCAATCACATCGATAGGATATTTACCAATATTATAAAAAGTACTCGGTGATAACATTCGATCTCAACGAAGGGCAGCAGAAAGAGATGAGGAAGGCAAACGGGACACCTGCTGATCTTCTAAAATTACAGAGAAAAAGCGAGATAAATAAATATCTGCCCTGAATTAACCGTTTTGTTGCCTAAATCCCACGATTTGCGCTGCTCTTTTTATCCAGTATTTTTACTGTAATATTACGTCTAATAACATTAATAGTTAACTTCATAAAGTAGAGTCAAACATATTAAAGTCTGTACAAAGGTTCACTCGAAAGAACGAAAACGTAACCAAGAATTTTTCCTGACGTTTAATCTCACGACAATCAAACAATTTTTGTAATATTTTTCTTAACTAAAATAGAAGTATTGTTTTATAAATTTCGAGTCTGACGGCGACAAGTCATTCACCAGTACAATCGATTGTTCATTGTTACAGACTGAAAGGCAGTAAACGGAGAACAACAACGATGGAGTTTTGTCAACGAATAACAATCAGTGGCTCCTACATCACCGGTTGGAAAATTATCATTCAACTGTTCCATAGACACGACAATTATAACGAAATTCCCTCACACAGATTTATCGTATCGTACTCTACCAAACTCAGTGACTTAAACCATTGTCCTCTTTGCGTTCTGATGAGATCCCCTGTCAGCAGACAGGTGTCCGGTTCCGTCACCGAGTTCAGCTTAGACAGGTAGAGAGTCAGGAATGATCGAGTCTCCGGTTCACCTGAGCTGTCGGGTGGCGACTTTGAGGCTGGAAAGTGACCAGTGGTTCAGCAAATGGCAGCTCAGACGGCTCTGTCCGTTCACACAAATCAATTATTCTATACTAATGATGTTTTCATTTTTCTTTCAAATTTGCATAAAAAATTAGCGATAAGGTTCTCAGTTCGTGTGTGTGTGTGTGTGTGTGTGGTGTGTGTGTGTGTGTGTAGGTGTGTTGGCGGAATGTTTGATGTGTACACACAATTATTAATGGTGGTATATTTTAATAGATCAGAGTTGGAATCTTTATCTATCATTTGTTAGCCACGAACAGTACCAAACAAAGTTAGACACAGTGACGACGGTAACCAATGACAACTTACCTGTATTTTCAAAAAGGTGTAAGTCGGGAGGAGGGAGGAATTCTGTCGGCCACCCTCGAGAGGGACGATCAGGTCGTTTTGAGGGCTGCACGATTCCATCCCCGGCTGGTAGGTGAACCAGAGACAGCCGTCAGTTTGCAGGCACAGCAGCCCGCACTCCAGACTCCCTCTCACCTGGTCATAGCGGGTCAAAGCGGAGCCGGTCAGCGGGCCGTGAGGAGAATCCTCGACTCTGCTGAAGAAACTCCCTCGGGTTTGCAGCTGACTCTGGGTGTGTGTAACACAGATCAGGCAGAGGAGGGGGAATTTGGCCGGTATCATCTTCTCTATCTCGCCGGCTCTAAATGAGATGCGCCCGTCGTCCTGAAGAGATACTCGAAATCCAGAATGCAGACCGATGTAAAAGGGCGCAAGAAACGTTCACGAAATCAATTGGTTGACTTTGATCCACCGATCTCGCGAGAGTCGATATAGTTTCCAAGGTGCTGAAGTAAATTGTATAGAGGCAGAACACGTGCACCATCTGTATAATTCCACTGTCTACAACTCAGCACTAAGAGCAACAAATCTAAAGGGACTCCTTTCCTTTGTCTGCCTTGTTTCGCTTCAGTTCTCTACAGTAAAAGGCTGAAGGTTTGGTCGAACCTTCTTAGACGAAGCGTGAAATCGCCCACCGAGTCCTGGAGACAATTTACAAAGAAAACTGGTTTATCTGCTTCTCCGAATCATAGACTTTCAAATGATGGCGCTGTCCTGATGTTCGGCTCAATTAAAGCCAAGAAATGGTGAAATATATTGCTACCTTTGTTTTCAATTTCTGTACGACGGTTCTCTAAAAATATCTATTTGTTTTAGAGAAATTTTACCTTATTTTTAATAATTGTTTGATGAAGATAAATACGTTCCAGTATTGGTCTTTCGATTGGTTGCAACAAAAAATAGCGACACATACCGAGCTAGCGAAGTACTAACTATTCACGGCCCATAACTCATCGCTTGGGTTATAAGCTGTTTCCCGTTGACTGCGACGGGTCGTAGACGACTTCAGGCACCAAAGATAAATATACTAGCAGCAGGATGTTGATTAACAAAAAAAACAAGCTTTTTTCAAATACTAGCAATGTATAATGTATGACGGTTAAGTTAAGTATGGTCTATATTGCAAACGTTTGCGTGTACTGTGGATATACAAAGGGAGATAATTGCGTGAATTTAGCATACTGACTTCAGGGACAAACGTGGTTTTCAAAGTTGCTCATTTTCAAGCATCCGGAAAATAACATTTCGTTCATAACTAAAATAAAATAGATAACAAATATTAA
>JACATO010000420.1:0-18801 GCA_018389105.1 Nautilus pompilius | reverse complement strand
CTAATAATCATCTCACTGAAAAAAAACCCAACTAACTATTAATAGGAATAGACAATAAAAAAAAAAAAAAAAAAGAAATAGAACACAGGTAACATTAGCAAAATGTAATGTTAAGTCGCTGTACCACAGTCGTCCTTCTAAATCGTTTACTTAGAGTATCGTCGCTGTTCGTTCGTACGTTCCTCGTTAACTTTTTTTTTCTTTTTTTAAATTTCGCTGTCACACGGGAATGGCTGACAGCCGGGAGATCAGTTAATTGCTCTAACCTAGGTATCTGTAAGACAGCGAGAAAAGGGGCAGAATTGAAGAAATATATATAGAGAGAGAACCGCAGTAGCCACTTGAGGCTGCACCTCCTCCCTACAAACAACAGTTCGATTTATTTCTAAATCGCAATCCATCGTAATCACGCGGACATCGTGGTCTGGTGGGTATTCATTTCCTGTTAACGTGAACATGACCTGGAGCCGCCCATGACGACCGGCCCGGCCCTTCCTCACACCTTGTCCTATAGCCAGGTCTATTTACGTCTCCCTTCATCTCGCCCTCCTCCGAGGGGGTCGGTGGGTGGTCGGTCGCCTGATGTCATCCGTTCGCTCTTTCCTGCCCAGTTTCGTTCCCACGTCATCGCCCGGGCCGACTGTAAACAATAGCAGGACGTCGAGTGGGAGGGACCCACACACCACACCACCACACACACACACACCCTGGTCCCGATTGCTATTTTTGCGATCTGAATCGTGCACTCGTGGGATAAAAGAACAACAACAACAACAACAACAGACGAAATTTTCGCGGTCGTTTTACAAAAGGCCGAGCGCCGAAACAGGAAGCGGATCGGAACTTCCTCGGGACGCGCTGGCGGCGCGGTCCCGCTGGAACAGACCGACACAACCCCCCTCTCTCCCTCACCGGGGTCGGGTTCGGCCGCCTGCCGGGCCGCCCATGTCCCCGACCGTGCCTTCTGTGGGGGCCCCTACGGGGCCCGGTCGGCCGGCGGGCACTGCCATCCAGCCCATTGTTCGCACGGGACCGACGAGGGAAAGCGGGGGATCAAGTGGAAGCACGGGTGCGGTGAGAATGACCGGACGGCGGCGCCCGCAGCCAATCAATTCCATCTCCGCTAGCTGACGACCGATTGGGAAGGGAAAGCGGAGTTAGCATAAGCGACGCTCATCTAGCGAAAGATCTCGAGGAGGAGCCCTCGGAGGACCAAACTCTCTCTTCAGAGAGAGACGATCGGGACGGAGTCCATACCAGACATCTCCTCTCCCCCTCTCGCTCTCTCTCCCCCCGTCTCTAGAGAGAAGCTCTCAATCGAGATTCCGAGACAGCCTCGCAACCCCCACAGCTCCCTCGGAGTCTCAAATCTCAATCGGCCTAAGCTCTCTCTCACACTCCATAGCCAGAGAGAATTCCCCCCCCTCTCTCTCCTCTCCCGGCCATCTCTAGCGGAGACTCTCCAGCGATCCCACCGCTCTCTCATCTCCTCTCGCTCTAATCAATAGCGCGCTAGCTCATCTATCTCTCTCTCTCACACTCCTCTCTCTCTCTCTCCCATCTCTCTCTATCTCCATCTCCCATCTCCATCTCCTCTCTCTCTCTCTCTCTCTCTCCTCTCTCCCCCTTCTCTCTCTCTCTCTCCATCTCCATCTCCTCTCTCCATCTCCTCATCTCTCTCCATCTCCTCTCTCTCTCTCTCCATCTCCCCCCCTCTCTCTCCATCTGCCCCCTGTCTCTCCATCTCCCGCCCTCCCCGCATTGAAATCCATTCCGCTCTTAATAATCGGATGTTGACATTTCCGGCCCACGCCGTTTCCGCAAGAGTATCCGAACCCTACGCAGTCTCCTCTCCTTTTTTAAAACTCTTTTGTTTCCATCGTTCGTTCCGTATTATATATATATATATATTATATATATATATTATAATGCACGCACACGCACACATAAATACCGTCCGCTATGCACATTTGTTTATTTATTTACTTATTTTCTGTCCTTTGCAGGCCGTTATGTTTGAAAACACTAGAGGGCAACACAGAGCAAGAATGCGTGGGTGAGCGGCGACGGCGATAAATAAAACCGGCGGTAACCTCTCGAGTCTATCTCAACTGATGTGTGTTCGTTCTCTCCTGCCCAGCCAAGCCACGTGGTGATGGAATGTAAGACTCAGCTGCAGGTGCCGCACATGGCCCGGTCATGACAGGTGCATATCACGTAACTTTCTGTTCGTTTCGGCCTCGACACAGGAGATTTACTCATGAGATGTTACCTCTATGGACGTCTGCACAGGTGAGTAGCGTTACTTCTGGCCAGCTAGCCGCCGCAGCAGCAGCAGCAACACCGACGACAACAACAATGAACACCCCCACCCCCTAAAAACAGACAGTGCGCTGATTACCCACAATTAAACTCCGCATCATTTCAAAAGTTACTTTCATTTTAATTTCGTTCGCGATCCGTAACTTGTATTAGTTGTTCCAGACAGCAAATCCAAGCAGCCGGGTCCAGTTTCACCGGAACTATGCGAGAATCGTTTTTTGTTACCTGCCCCTTTTACCCACCGCGACATGTCTTCACTCCGACCCTGACCGCCAGGACACGCCGAGCCTTCTTATAACTGAACGTTTAGCTCTTGAATCAGTTCTGTCGTCTCTCACTATTTTCGCGAAGAAATACATGAATATGCTTAAAATCAGTCCGAATGTCATGGTACTGTGTGTTTGTTAACAGTAGTGTATTAGGTTAATGAGCCATTTCGATTCCTGCGGTTACTTACGATTAGCAAAAATCGCTCTGGCATCACTCTGCGGAGAAAAGACGGTATTTTGTGGTCAAATATTTAAAATGCTTAGGCTATTTTCTGCTTTATCCTTCAAACACTACTATGTACCATCCCCGTTACTACTACTACTACTACTACTACTACTACTACTACTACTACTACTACTACTACTACTACTAATAATAATAATAATAATTAATAATAATATAATTGCTACTGATAAAACTGGAATCTCAAATGGCTGTCATGTACACTTTAGTGTACGTGAATTCTTCGTTACATGCGATATAAGTCTTGCTTCACTCAGCCTGTGGAGAGTTTTTTCTTTGTTGTTGCTGTTGTCCAGACAGACTTAATGAGAATTTACCATACATAACTGGTGGGACGACACACGGGCTCGATATCCAGCCTTTCTGCTAGGGGGCGTGACGTGGGAAGAAGAAGACGTATTCCAAAGAAGTACCTATTTCGAAATACTCAATGATCACTGGCTTGGGCTAAAAAAACAAAAAAACAAAAAACGAAGAGTAAGGGAAGAGAAGCGGGATTTTGTGATCCAAGAGGATGGAAGTCTTACTAAGCTGACTAGAGATCGAGAGAGATACAGAGTTTGGACCAGTATTCTGGGGGGGAAAAAGCACTCGCTAGTAATAGAAACTCGCGCCCACGGCTGGCATAATAACCGTTCTGCTTACTAACCGCTGGTTTGCCTCTGGACTCGCGATTTACGGTAAATTCCATGACTGATTCTCCAACTCGTCTCGTCACCCATCCGTCTGACTTAATTTGTCCGTTTGATCAGCCGTCGGTGGAGCGTTCCAGAGATATCAAACATCGCGCAAAGTCGCAGTTGAAAAAGATTAATATTAAAGAAAGATCGCGAATGGTTCTAATAATAATAATAATATAATATATAATAATAATAATAATAATAATAATATAATAATAATAATATAATAATAATAAAAAAAATAATAGCATCGAAGAATTTAAAAGTATATAGAAAATCCAAAACCAATTTATAATTAAATTAAATTGATGCATAAACTCAGCCGAGATCGTCACAGAAGTTCAGAAGTAGAAGGAAGCGATAACAGAAACAATTGGACGGAAGATGCAACTTGGCAGTTATTAAGCTCCTTGTGCTTTCTACGCTACAGCTATTATTTTCGAGCTCTTTATGAAAACAATCCATCACGGCAGAATCATCAACTCGTCTCATTATTTTTTCCTTTCTTTTTCGTGACGAACGAGTAAAACAAGTTCTTCGAAACTTATGCAACGCTTCCATTGTTTAGTCTTTCCTGAATACGTATCTCGTTTATCTCTTTTGCTGTTGCAAATATTCTAGCATTCAGAATTTAGAATTAATTATACATTTGTTTGTATAATGATACCTGTAACACGGCCTGTAGCTGATTGTAATTTCTGGTTTTCTATATGTGTTTTAAAGTGAATAGACCTACAACAAAGAAGAAAAACTGACTACATAAGATCTAATGGTTAATTTAAGTATAGCTCCATCAGATTAAAAAGAAAGCGCACCCTGGTTTAAAAAGGGGAGATAATCTTTATCTCTTACGTGTCGCCTGGTAACTTTTCTTGATGTACATTTTTTTGATCAAGGAGATCGTGAATATTTTCTTTAAGTACAGAGACAATGGCAAGACCTGCACTGTTTTCTAACTCGCTATAAAGGTTATTAAGAAAATGAACAAAAGGTGAATCAAAATCTGTTTAATGACATCTAAGAAAATTCTTCAGCTTTTTTTATTTTATCAGTTGGAATTTGACTTTTTGCTAATAAAATTTTAAAACTTTCGATATCAAATCAACTAATTTCGAAAGAAATGCTATCGAACAAGGAAATGAATAATTTGCTACAGTCTTCGTCTCTGTCTGAGCATCAGTCCTATCAAATGATATGAATGATGCCATGATCTTCGGGTTATCTCCCCTGCTTGGCGAAAAAATCTTTAGGACGGTGAATCGGTTGTTCATGCTCTAATCCAGGTATGTTTTGGTGTGTCTTGGTTTAATGCTGACCTATAGATGCTTCGAGTGTTGCTAATCTATGGATTTCTTGTCCTTGCAGATACGATGGATAAAACGAACAGCGTACGTGTTTTTCTACCTGATAATGATAACTTCATCGGCGTTCGCCTACTCGAGACCGCGGGTGGCTGAGGACAAAAATAGGACTGTGGTGATATTCAAGAACTCTCCCTGCCGGCCTTTGACGACTTCGCAGCTGAGCTCGCGGATGGGAGAGGCTTTCGATGAGAGCAGGATGGCTGCTTACAAGATGAGCGAGGACAGCGTGAAGAGGAGCGTGGATCCCATGCAGGGTCCGAGTCGCGCGAACAACGACCAGCCGGTCGACGACGAGTCCTTCGGCGAGGAGGAGAGGAAGGACGACGCGGTCGCCTCGGACGGGGGCGCGGAGGAGGAGGAGGCGGCCGATCTGGACCCGGACGACCCCGAGAGAGTGTCCCGCCTCCACAAGCGAGAGAACGGCTCCGGCAGGAAACGGTTTTCCCGGCGACGCCAACAGAACGCGAAGCAGCTCAAGCTCTACTTGCTGATGGTGCGGCGCGGCGAGTCGGCGAACCGGCGCAAGCGCAACATCCTGGCGCTGTCGCAGGCGCCGTGGGAATGCAAAATGCAGACCGTCTGGCAGGAGATGAAGGAGGAATACTTCCCGTCCTACATACAGACGGGCAGGTGCCTGTCGAAGTCGTGCTTTTATAACCTGTACAACTGCATTCCTAGAAAGTACACGATCAAAGTTCTGAAAAGGGACCCGAACAGGTGTAACCCGGTGCCCACCTACGGCGCCGACACGGTGTACGAAGAGAAGTGGATCTTCGAGCGGCATCACGTGACTGTTTGCTGCGAGTGTGGCCAGATGAAATCCAAAAAGAGACCGCGTCGGTGGCAGAAGAAACGACGACGTCACCGCTGACGCGCTAGAATTTACCAATTCCTTCTCTCCCCTCCCTCTCTCCTAATTTAACTTCGCGTACGTTGTGATAGCCCGTGCATCATTATTTCCAAGCGACACCACGTGGGATGAAGTCTCCCCCTTCTATTTGGCGGATAAAGTCGGACGGACAGACGTGAGCTGCTGGGGAACTGCGCCCACAGAACGGGGCACGTGTTCGTTCTTCAAGGACAAGATTTAAAAACAAGTTCAGTGTAGGCTAACATCAGTGTACTAATAATTATGTGTTTGATGTGCAACGTTGTAGTGTATCACTTCCAAAGACTAACCAACCGGACGGTAATCTCGCCAGCCAGTTCTCCTTTATGCAGGCTGAAGGGGGGAGGGGACGGGGACGGGGACGGGGAGAAAACCCCCGTAGACAGGATCTGTATTGTTTCCGTGACGGCCTCAGTTCGACGCCTCTTCCTCTCTCCCCCCCCAAATTAAGGAATGCAAAGCAAGACGATGACAAACGGGACGGAGTGATCCGACCGACACACGAGAAGACAACAAAGGGGCCGGGCGTGTGCGAAACACGTGAGCTGCTTTGCAAGGCGTGGAATGTACTCAGTCTCATCGCGACTATTCTATTTATCATTTGGCTTAACGTGTAATGTACATGTTTTGTTTATATATTTCTTAACTTATTCTGCTGTATATTTTTGTCAAAAATACATACATGCAAAAAAGGAAGAGCGGCTGTTGTTTTATTTGGCAGCATTCTCACGAGGAGGGTCGTCCAAGCTGGAGAGTGAACCGCGGGTCCAGCGCGCGACGATCCCATCCCCCCATCTCCCCACGGTTTGATCAGATTCCGACACGCGAGACGACGACTTCCGCGAAAACGGTTTTATCAGACGAAAGGAGAGATTCTGTTTACTCTTCATTCGACGAGGTCCCGAGTCGCTGCTGCAGCATCTCGGCTAACTAGTGTCCGCCAAAACTACGGGTGGCGGAGGGAAGGAGGAAATTATCTGTTTTGATAAATTTTAAATAAAATAAATAACCCGATGTCTCCTTAAAACTGAATGAAAAGCATCTTTACTTCGTCTTCTCCACTGGCACCGTGAATCCAAGTACTGTACCGTCTTTGAAATTTATATTATTATTAAACCGAATAAAATCAGTGGCAGGTAGGAAGTTTACCTGTTAGGACATCGATGCACAACTACACGTTGATCATGGAGTGCGTGTCCAGATAACTAGTTTGACATGATATTTATAACCAGCCGCACATTAGTAAAAAAATAACACTGGGCAACAAAAAATAACTGTTTGTCTGCTATTGCAGGTGCCCCTTATCAAATCTGAAGTCAGACTTGACGCAGACCGTCAGGATTTGTGGTTACAGAAAATTGTCATCTCCAGTCGTTGTTTATTAATAAATCAAGCACATCACGAAATTACAAAAGATAAATCCATTTCACAGCATAAACACACTGTATATTGTGCAGTAACTGTTATCCATAAGCTCAAACACATTTAACAGCGTAAAACACATTGAATAAAGTATACATTACACGTTTAGAAATGCTTTAAGTACTTGGTTTTGCGCTTGTGGACAGCAGTGGTTTGTCTCTGAGGAAATCAACAATAGTCTGCCATCACGCTGGAGTGGAATCGCCCCTGATAGTCCGTCTCCATTGCCTCTGTGTTGGTGGAACCTCTCACCATGCTCATATGCTCATCGCTCACAGCACCAGGGTTGGCTGCGAAGAAATAAAAATGTGACTGAAGCAAATGCAACTTCAGCGACATGCGGCAACACATTTCTTGGAAGGCTTTTACGATGTCCTGAACCAACTCGGCATAGTTGTCTGCTTTGTGGTTCCCAAGGAAATTGTGGAATACCAGTTTGAAAGCCTCCCATGCAGCCAGGAAGACTGGATCGGAAAATAAATCACGAATTTGTTCCAGCGTTCAACTTGGCATCAGTTAAAATCGCTCCAAATTTTTCTTTTAGATAAAGAAATTCTGCATCTTCAACACTCTTTGCCTTTACAAAGCTCTTCATTAGGCCCAGCTTTATATGCAGTATTGGAAGAAATATTCTTTGCGGATGTATTGTGTGGCACATGTCGCACATCGAATTTTCCTAGAGTATGGTCTGTTCTTGATGGCCATTCTTTGATCTTATAGTGATATGCATCATCTTGGCTATTCCACGAGCACAAGAAGCACACGTGTCTACATGTAAGCAGGCAACCACGTGGTTCTACCGCGTAGCCTGCTGCGTGTACACCTCTAGAAAGAACACAAAATATATAACATTAGATTTCCCTTTTATTTCTGTAGCTAAAATCCTTACGTACTGGGTTAATTCTGAATTCAGACGTGAAAAGAGCATACTCGAATTAGTCTAGGATACATACTTTTACCTCAATAGCAAATTGGTCGTTGTCTGGTGTAATCTGACTTTATATACAGGCGATTCCCCTTAGAATTACTGTTAATTTCAATTCTATATTTTTTTAATGCAAGATGCACATCAAAGACAAAAATATACAAAACATTAATACCGTGCAGTCATACGAAGCGCACCAAATATTAACTCATCCTGCAGACGGACAATAAAGAACCAGAGGTTATAAAAATAAGTTGTTTTAAAGCCGTGATTCCTATTGGTTACGGATACAACCATTTAAAAAAATTTATTGTTACAGTTAAATACCGACGGGGGGGGATTAGATTTGCTGAGCGACAGCAGAAAGGCAATATTTAAAACTACTATTCTTTGTTTCTCCCTGTTACATGAAGTAGGGGGAAATAGTATAATTTTCTTATATTTCTCGTTGCGCTTCGCATCTGCCAAAATTTCTTTTGGAATCCTATCTGGTGTTCTGCCGTTGTTCTAAACTTCCGGTGGCTGAGTATCGTCTCTGTCAAATACGGTGCTTCCTTCCGCATCCATCATGGAATGTGGCAGTGTGTGTGTATATATATATGTATATGTGTATATGCAGTCAGTTCAAGTAATTAGTGTGTCGAATTAACCCTAACCCTAGCCTTAACGCTAACCTTAACCTTCACGGTTCTCTTCGCTAACCGACGACGTGGGGTTTCTACAAAGACACGGATTTCCTTCTAGACCTAAAAACTGAAGAGTTATAGTAATGCTCCCCAAACCATTGAATCCGGGAGTGCTGGACGCAGAATTGGCAACACTTCCTAGCGAGCGACCGCAGCGCCAGGCTACCCGCCACCAGGGTTGTCTCCCTTGTGGATATCGGTGTACGACATAAATGTTATATATTTTTTTTATTAATCTACAGTCCTGCAGTAAAGGGACTTACGTAGAAGATGCTACTACAATAACAAACTATGGATTTCTGTCGGGCCTGCTCAAGCCAAAGCTTTCGGTCGTCTCATAACATTTTGCTACCTAAAGCCTTTTTCTCGGCGTCTCCCTACGTCCTGTGTGCCAGTTTACTCAGAGGCTGAACGGCTTAATGATGCATAGTGACGTCACAGTAAGGTCAGTGCTTGAACACTTCTTTCATGCGTGTGTATGGGTAGAGGAAGATAATTATCCCATTATGATCAAAATTTTCTTGTTGATTAAATCATCGCAAAGTCTTTTAGGCAGTACACAGAATTTATAATACTCCATTATAGACGCGGAAGTCTTGTGAGGGTTTTAAAATCCCTTTAAAGAAATGCTTAGAATTTTCTTTCCTTTCCCAATTGCATGTTAATAGTGAAATCAACGATCCCCCTTTCAAAGAAAAGAGAAGGGAGGGGAATGATGTGCGTCTACTGGCTGCAAGAACTGGCCAATGAAATACCCCGTGTTTCATGCCAGCCCTTAAGTGTTGTCGATCGAGATACCCACCGCCCACAATTTTGGCTACTACTGTGCACTGAGCGAAGGAAAAGATGTTATAAAATTTTTTAAAAAATTACTTCGTACAGAGAGAGTAAAGGTAATTTAAGGGGGCTGGAGACAGTCGTTTCATCATGCGAAATATGTCAGAACCAGTTCCCTTCTGTGGCTACCAGTGGTGCTACCCTTTAACGTCACAGACGAGTTTTCACCGCGTGACGTCATTTTACCATTTTGCGACAAAGCTACATTTTCATAATTGCCTTTTCGCGAGAACCGCTTTCGTTTTCGGTCCCCCAGAGATGCCAGGGACCTGGGAGAGAGTTGTTGGTGGGTTGGGGGGGGGGTGGAGATGTCTGCATAGTTATCCGTGGAAATTCAGAAAGTGTGCGTGTGTCGGGGTCGCTGTATAATCTGATTAGTAAATGGTCAGTGAGTGGATGGATGGGTGGTTCGCAGCGCGTTAAATGTGGTGGGTTAGGGGTACACCCACTGACTGGCGATCGTTGAGCTAGCTGCCGGTGCGCCTACAAAATAGGAGGAGAAGTAAAACCTTAATTAATAGAAGTTTAGTGGGGTAATCTAATTAGCCAAGAGGGACCGACAGTGTGTGGCGAATAGGTGTAGAAGTTGGCCAACAGCCAGCAGCGGGCCGGAGCTAATGGCCACCGGAGTAATGCTGTTGGGCCGACTGAGCGAAATTCCGTTCACGCGGTTCGCTGTCAGAAGCGACCTGTGGTTTTCTTCCTCTGCTGGTTTGGGGCGGATGGAGACTCTTGAGCACTTTCGGAATTTGTTGTAAATATAAACTATTAAGAGAAAATGTGAAAAAAATTACAATTGAGAAGAGAACTTTAAATGATCGTCGTGTGATGCTTCTCGTTTCTTAAGACAGAGGCTGTGGGAAGAAGAAGTAAGTAAATAAACCATGAAGTTTTCTACTTCCTTTGAAATCAACCATACGGCTAGAGAATCTCTCTCTCCTCTCTCTCTCTCTCTCTCTATTCTCTCTCTCTCTCTCTCTCTCTGTAATAACGCCATCTCTCTCCTCTCTCTCCTCTCTCTCGCTCTCTCTCTCTCTCTCTGTGTGGGGGACTCGAGAGTGCGTGATGGACTGAGAGCTCTGTGTGACGGGCGATCTCTCATCATCCTCTCTCTCTCTCTGCTCTCTGTAAGAAACGTCATCTCTAGCGAGAGCTCTCTCTCTCTAGGCTTGTGGGGTGGGTGTGACGGGCTCTCTCTCTTGCTCTCTCTCAGCTCTCGAGATCTCTCTCTCTCTCTCTCTCTCTCTCTCTCTCTCTCTCTCTCTCCCCCTCTCTCCCTCTCTCCTCTCATTACTTTTCATAGGGTTTCATGCATTAAATAATTAATCACGTTTAGACGAAATGATTTAAAAGATATTCACCTGGATAAATAAATTTGTAATGATAAATGTTTTAAAATTTTAAAGTATGCAAAACAAGGGAATTATTCGCGAAGATACTTCTGTAAGAAATATTATACGTGAAGTATCAGCTGATGCCCGTCGGCTGTCCGATAGTTAACGGAAGAGATACGTAAATGTGATAGATATAAACGTTTACAATAAGAATGAGATGGCAATAACGGATGTAAATATTTAAAATATGTTTGCGTTTGAACAGATTGCGTAAAATGCCTTACCACTATAGACAGCGGGAAAGGGAAACTAATAAAAAAATTTTTAATTACTGATTGAAATGGCGGCCGGTGGTCTAGTTAAGGCTGAGAGCCCGAGTTCGATTCCTGATCGTTTTTCGTTTTGTTTTTCCTCTCTCTTCATAAGTTGGTTGTGTGGGTACTCTTCGGTTTCCTACGGAAATCGGAAGTGACAGGGGGGGGACCCTCTGTGGCGCATGACTGGCAACACTGCTTAGCGGATGACCGCGACAACAATATTTCTCTCTCTCTCTGTTCAGAGTTGTCTCCCATGTGGAGGGACCATCCCCTTTGTTAGAAACCCGTGTGCGACACAACAACAACAACAACAGGTCGGCCCGGTGGGGCAGGTGGTAGCGGGTTAGCTCCGTAAAGAAACCGTTGCTCCTGTACCGGGTTCGATCCCAGGCTGGGGTCGGAGGAGAGTTGTCGCTGATGATCGCCATAACGTGAAACAGCTGTACGACATCTCCTTGGTGTCCGACGTGAGAGAGACCTCCCGGGTCCTTGGGGCCCACGGTGTCGGGGGACCGGGCCGTTTGTCGGCTAGACGAACATCTCTCAGTAACGAGGAGGACTCGACAGAGAACAGGCCACTTATCTTTACGGGATGCGATGCCATTGAAAGAACCTCGTTCGGAAGTCCAAACTCGCTCAACAACAACAACAAATGATTGAACACTTTCAAGCTCGACTCTGTAGTTAAATGGTTCGGATGTTTTAATCTCTGCTCTGTATGATTATAATTTCAGCCAGATCTATCAGCGGAAATTTCCGACTATGAATGCGCCGCATCATTTTCCTCGGACGGACCGGTAATGCGCCCAAACGTAGTCTCGATTTGCATAACTCGCGTGAAAACAGGTGTAATCGATTTATCCGCATGCCTGCGTCTCCGTTCCAAGCGGGTGAACAGCGTGTGTTAAAGAAGCGTGCGTACATTTCTTGTCGAACCGATTGATTGATTCGAGACGGTTCAGTCAACCGTTCGATCTTTGAAGTGGGGGAACGGCTCTCGCTCGGACAAAAGGAAGTCGGCCATTTTGGGGAAGCAGCATCTCCGTCAGATGCAGCAGGAAAAGTGTACGGAAACAAGGATCTTTCTACGCCCTTTTTAAGTTTTGCGCAGGTCCAAGCCCCGCTCCCGCGCGCCCCCCCCACGAGATCTAGCCAGGAAGAAGAAGATGTCAGTATTTCCGAACAAGTTAGTTTAAACCGTTGAGATGGTGAGATGCTCCCCCAGTACCATTCATTCTCCAAGCATTAAAGAGAAACAGCAATTGTTTGGTGTGCCGTCGTGGGTGCACGTGTCGTACTTCTATTTATATCAATTCTGCTTTTCTATGGACCTATTTGTTCATTAATTTAGGATCGAATGCATGTATTAAATAATACCATTTTTTTAAATCAGTTATTTATTTTAGAATTTTACACGGAACCCTCAGAGCTGTTTCCAAACCCGGCTCGTCTCCTTTTGACACATGGATGTTCTGCGAATGATTGAAGGTGGCACATTTTAGTGAAAATCTTCTAATGTAAGGACTGCATGTACAAGCAGAAGAATCGTGTCAGCGATGCCACGGGTCTACTCCAAGTCGCACTGACAGCTGATCAAACCGACGTACGCCACGCAGTTCTACCCATAGCTACAACTACTGGTGATTAACTGCGACCTCTACACAAACGTCTACTCGAGACTGCGCTAATCAGATTGGCATTCCTCACACAAATCTAATCCAAGCAATAAATTATACAGCGTAAACCAATCGGAGTGACACTGTCGCGAAATCCCACCAGCTACGAAGTTCTTAGCTTTGCCAGCACGCGGCTTTAACATGGGCTTTTGTGGAAAACGGACTTGCACGGGGCACATCTCGGTCACGTCTACATCCCTGTGACTGCCAGAAGAAAGCCCCAAACTTACGTGCTGCTGGAGAAAAAGAAGAAAAAAGTCTACCAGAAAATATACTGACAGGTGATACAACTGTCGTGTGAAGATGGTCTTTAATGCGGCCGCTGAAGGTCAGATACGAAAGATGTTTTGTCTGATGTCAAATCTTAATCACTCGCTGTTCAAGCTGAATCTCTTGCCAGGGTTCTTCCAAGACCTACGCCGAGTTCTTCTGATTTGATTTTGTCAACTGTCAACATCGGCACGCATCGGTATCCTTCCAGCGATTGTTGTTGTTGTCTGTTTTGTTCCTCTTCGCAGACAAACCGTCCCCTCCCCGGAGGGAGGGGGACATATGGCGGAAGTTGCCTTCTCGTATTTGCTATCAGGGTGTAAGCTAGAAACTTCTAACGGTCGGACATCGTAATTTTAAAAATACAAAACGATTCTCATTAGACGCCATTTTGAGCCATTTTGTCACTTCTCCGGTCGACGGTAGAAACCGATCACGTCATTTGGTCAACCTTTAGAAATAAAGATGTTACCACGTGCCGTGGGCGTAGACGGATTAACCCTCGCCGAACGACGCGCGCAACAGGATCGCGGTCTTGGAACGAGCGTAGTAACCTTGCAATGGTACTCTGAAAACAATTTGGAAAATAAATAAGCGTTATCAGTTAGTTCGGAAGTCGGGAGATCAGCATGTCTCTCCAAGAAAGGAGAGACAGATTGGGTCAGCTAAAACAGCGTGCCAACAGACGGTAATCCACTATTAGAATAACCCTCCAACCCTAGCCCTACTACAAGCACAGCGTTCAAAGAGTCCATTTAAAGGCGACACCTCGGATTATTAAAGAGCCGCGCGGAGTTGCCGCCCCTGGTTCCGGTGCCCCCCCCCACGCAGTTTGCGTAAGTCCCTCAAGGGAAAAGCAAAACACGGGATTAGTTTTGATCGGTTCTTATTGTTCGTCGTCGGTTATTCCTTCGGTTGGTGGAGATAAAAGAAGACCGAGCCTCGGACTTCGGATCACTGTAAAATCCTGGCGCCTTTTCACAGCTTAAAAATCCGATGCAGACGTCACGTAAGTTCGAAACCTAGAGTTCCAGCTGCTCTGCCCTAATGGCGATAGTGGGTGCTGTGACTGAAGGGAACGAGTATTCTTTTGTTTGATGTAAATTCCTTAAGGATTCCAGAAAACAAAACCATTAACTATGCATTAATACCGTAATTAAATCTATTACATTGCGAAGCGTATTGTGTGCTGCACACAGCTCTAACACCGATCTAAGGAGGGTCCCGGGCCAAAGACATTGCAAATAATATACAGGAACTATTTGCCGAGTTTTCGCTATCACCGTAACCCTGTGCTGAAATAAGTTTGATATTTTCCCCCCTCCAAATTCTTGAATTATTATTTTCAACGTCATCGCCTTCAACAAAAGTGGGGTTTTTAAAGAAGAGCTAAGTAAAGACACCCATGTAGCCGGACAAGACGGTGTAGAAACCCAACAGTAGCCCATAAAAAACTCGACCGGTTTCACACCCAGCTAACATTATTGCTTGTCACACAGCCAGCCGGTTCATCGAATAATTAGAAGATTTTGTACTTTATTAAGTTTCCTAAGGGGCCGCCCGGTTAAAAGGAGGAGGGGTCCAAAAAAACCTCCCCAGCTAAATAACTGCCTGTACCTCGCCCGACGAAATGGCTGTCCGGCTTAATGCTATTCTCGGAGCTCAGTCAGCTTTAAATAATCCGGGCGCCTAATAAATAGATTCCCCCCACCACCACCAACACTGCTAACATTTTTTTTTACTGGTCATCTCAGCTGCCGAGTAATCCCCGGCTAATAAAAGAGTCTCAGACTCCAGCACCCCCCCCCCCGTCGGCCATTCTTCTCCAGCGAGGGCGCTACGATTACACCGATGGAAAATCAAGTTTTTAAAACAACAACAACAACAACATGTAAATAACGCAGTTTTAGATAGAAACACAGGTGTGTGTGTGTGTGCCACGAAGCATCTGGTAACTAACTACCTGTAGAAGATATTTCTTGATTAACCTTAAATATACCAAAATTTAGAAAAATTCGCCGCTGGTTTTTATTGTTTTGCATCCGACATCGTTAACCAGAAGAAAGAGAGCGCCTCTAACGCGTTTTTACGGATTAACCCCCTTTCCGCCAGCTTCCGCGAGTGTATAGGTGCTACCGGCGTCGAATCATCTGGAATCCTAAGCGCTCCCCCCCCAAACCCTTCCCTATTTCTTTAAGCCGGTATCAACAGCCAACCCGCCGGCCCGTACCACCGCCCTTCGTGAGAAGTAGAAAACAACGGCTAACTTACAATCTAACAACTGATACCGATAAGGCCTACCAGAGGGCAGCAGCTCCTGCCGCCTCTTCGTCAAGCTTAGTTGCTGCTGTCCGTCTCTCACTTGGTTACGCCGAATGCCAACGCTTCTCTCAATTATTCAGAGTACGACGCAGATTCAAAGTGATAAAATATTCAAGAAATAATAAAAAAAGATGATTCTGCTTTAACTTTACAACCGAGTTTTATCTTATTTTCCACGTATTTCCTTTACCGACAGTTTTTTTTTTCTTTCTTTCCATCGATTGCTAGCAGTTCCCACACGCGGTATAGCATACACTTTCTTAGGACAAGGCAACGTGTGCCATACACATATACTGTATGTCAGAAGATCCAGGAAGTGGATTATAGATGTTTTAATTGCAGAAGAAAAACTCTGAGATCTGTAACGGGCGCCACACGGCAATTCCACGACGGTCAAGTACCTGACTGACACAGCGGCTGCTCCATTTAATAGAAATGATCTTTCGGTTCTTTAAAACGCACAATGAAGATGGAATTTCATACATCGCCAAACGATGCCGCTCAAACTATGGAAAAAGTATTTTTAGTCGGCTGTACTGTGACCATAGTTTTTTGCTATTTTCATTAATTTAGTTAAGAGAATTGAAAAGATTATTTTCTCTCACGATAAAAATAGCCGAAAATATTTGATCCCATTGCTGCTGCTAAATGGGCTGACGGGCGACCACCATGACATACATATCTATTCTACACGTGCGCAAACATGAGAGAAACTATAGTATTACTTTCAGTTTATGGAAGAAAGCTAAAGGGAACATCCGGTGGGACGCATTTCCACACTTGTTTACTGATTTTAAAGCTTAAAAGAAAGGGTAACAGAAATATTAACAGAAATAAACGCGATCGATGTAATCTACCGCTACATTTGGTTCTTTTGGGCAACCGGAAGATGATAATATTAACCAAGCGGACGAAGGTGTTGGCCGGTTTCCGTTTTTGGTGCAGCGTGGCATTGTGGGAATGACGGGCGGAGACCTGCCGTAGATTATACACAGAGTCGCCATTTAATCAACCGGGGACCACCGATGTCAAGAGCCCCAAGTTCGAATCCCCGTCGGGGAAAGCTGTCGGTTTGTCCGCGCCATAGTTCCTTCTCGCTCTTCACCGACGGTCGTTTGGTTTTCCTCCCACATCTAAATATAACGAGTTTTAATCGGGACTTCCCGGGTAAGTGTAGCGGAAGTTCTGCAGCTTACTCCTCCTAGGTTTCTCTGTTTCCTCTTTAGTTCAGCTTTGTTTTGTTCTGCTGAATTTAGCAACACCAGGAAAGAGTCATTTATTCATTTAATTTTGGCCGGTAGTGGGAATTTTCTTTTTTTTTTTTTATGCTTTCAAATGTAGTCATTCTTCGAGCCTCTACGTTATACAAGAGCTTTTGTTCTAATGGGACCCTGCTGAACAGAATCGTCGTAATCGTATCCGGGGCCCGGCCCCCCGGGTTCTATATTATCGTTCCTGCATGTATGCACGTTTATTTCAATGGATGCCAACCACGCTGGTCGCTTTTAGCCGATATATTACAAAAAGAGAGAGAGAGAATCATCTAACATAAGCCATGCACTTCCCTGACAATTGTGGGGTGGGCTACGCTGCGTATATGAATGTGGACCGGGGTTTAATTTGGTACAATTCCTACAGAATTCTACCTTCTCTCTTCCGGTGCTCAGTTCAGGGTTCGCTTGGCACATCCCGTCACCCACTGGAGAGACAGACATCCGTACGGTAAACTGACGAGCAGCGTGGGCCTGCTTCCTGACCCTTTATTAAAGCGAGATAATTAATCAACCTTATCTCAGAGCGATAGGAAATTAACAGGGGGCGCTGGTGCCAATTTCTTGGCTGAGAGCGAGGCGCGAGCCCCGGTCAGAAGAGGAACGGCTGGAAAACAATGTGTTATTTCGGTCAGTTAGGGGGGTTTTTTTTGCCTCATTTTAGCGTAAAAGAGTTAATATTTAACATTATCTCTCCTCTCTCTCATTCTTGCTGCTGTCGCTGTAGAATGTACTCAGATCAGGCCAGTCGTTCAGACCGCTCGATTTACGGCTAAAGATAACCGAGAGGGATGGAAGGATGACAGGAGATAAGAATAGATTTTCATCAGCAGTATTTAGCAGATACGTTCGGCATTCATAACGTTGATGGCGATTTATCCATCACCAGGCCAGCAACAAACATCTTCCTCTTCTTTTCTTTCTTCCTTATTTTTGTCGTTGACTCTTCGCTTTGCGCGAGCGGAGTTGATGAGCATCAGCGCCACCTTCCGCGGATCTTTTCTCTCCCCATACCCTGTACTCCCTGACTTGGCCTTTAATTTTCTTCTTTTGTTCTTTTCTCTTCTTTTTTTTTAAAATTTTTTTTTTACAGGTTTTCACTCTTTTGTTTCAGCCGTTGGAAAGAGACAACTCGATTGGAGAAAGATGCTGCTGTTGGTTATCTTTCCAATCCACCCCCCCCCCACCTCGACGTAGGGAAGAAATAGTTTCCATCAATTCAACCAACACCTCTTGCCTCTCGCACAAATTTTATATCTGCATGTACTGCATCCATAGATACATTTTAGGCGATCCAGAGGATCTGTAGAGAGGGTTAAGATCCAGATATTACAATTACCTTCATGTTTTTATTTGATTACTTATCATGTGTAACGTACCTCCTATAGCAAATAGAATGCAACTCTTAATAAATAATTCCGTATTATTATTATTATTATTATTATTATTATTATTATTATTATATTATTATTATTATTATTATTATTATTATTATTATTATTATTATTATTATTATTATTATTATATTATTATTATTATTATTATTATTATTAATGCGCTTCGGGAGATTTATTTTTAGAGCTATTATTGTCGTATTCTTCTTTTCTTTTCTTTTTTTTACCACGCCGACTTAATTGCGTCGTTTATAGTCCGACTTTCCTTAAAAGCACCGGAAGTGATTATAATGAAACAGAAACCGTTATTTGAAAAGAAAGGAAAAAAGAGGGGGGAAAAGTTTTAATGCAAACGCAACACATCTTCCCGATTATCAAACTAGGGTCGAGAAAAGTAATTGCCTAGCCTATTGTTTAGTTACCGTGCGGGGGATGAAAATGTCTCTTAGTCCTAAAGCGGGAAAATGAATCAAAAAAAGAAGGAAAAAAATTCGAGGGGGGACAGTAAGGCGGGGACAAAAAGTTTTGGAAAGAGAACCAGTTTTTTTTAAAGAACCGAAAAATTGGGGTTTGTGTGGG
>JACATO010000419.1:0-11229 GCA_018389105.1 Nautilus pompilius | reverse complement strand
AACCTGTTGCAATACACTAAATCACAAACGTTGCTTCTCCGAATTCGAAAATTAACTTGGCGAATGATACGAACGTGATGATTTGCTAGATGAAAAATCGATGAAATGAAATTTCATGACTACAATGCATATTTCAGATCGATGACTGGATGAAATTCGCTGATCATTTCTTATCATTGAATACTAGGTTAACGCCTTCTGCAAGTGTGATGTTCGCCAATGAAGTTGTTAATTCAACGAGGAAGAAATAAGGATTGTGTACCTTTTCCGTGATCTCTTATTTTAACAATAAAAACAATACTAATAGGTACGTACAATATTAAACATGCGCCTGCAATGGGATTTGAACCCACGACCCTCAGATATCCACGTATTTAAAAGTCTGATGCTCTACCGACTGAGCTACGCAGGCGAGTTAAACCTCTTCTTTCATCATCGATTTCAGTGTGCTCTTCTTCTTCTATCGGAATGACGCCAGAAATCGAAAGTGTTCCTCCCACGGAAACGCATTCACCACGAAGCTATATTTCATCGTGGAAACAACGGACCAATTGCCGAAGTCCAGCATTTCATTCTCTGCTTCGTTTCTCTTTTTTCACAGCCACCTACGCAAATAAAAGATTTGCTAAGGTGGAAATATGCGTTTCTCACTTGCTACATCTTCCTGAAATCAAATCAACGTGCACGCTCTTCATTCTTGATATTCTAAAAAATTGGTTCGGTGGGAGGGGAGTATTTAGAAATTCCTCAGTTTCCACGTTTTTAGGAAACCACGGTTTCTCCAGCGTTACAAGATATCGCTTTGAATATCATTCACGCCTGCTTCATTGTTGTGGCGTCCAATCCAGAGATAACAATCATAAATTTTCAGTAGCCAATTGAAGGGTTCAGAAAAAGAAGCTACAGAAAAAGAATCTTACAAATCGATGGTTCCGTTGGGAGTCGAACCCAAGTCCTCTCGCGTGTGAAGCGAGCGTGATAACCACTACACACTACGGAACCACATGTTTTCTACTCTCTCCCCATTCTTTTCTCCAAAACAAAGTTTCACGAATTATGTTTATTTTACAGCGTTAATTCTTATTTTTTTTACTTATTGAAAAAGGGTCCCAATGGTATCAGTTACCATACACCAACAGGAAACCTTTCCATCGATACACCGCTCGAGATTTATTCTCTCTGCTGACTAATACACTGCAATTTTTTGTACTGATTGTTGTCGAGAAAAATTTTAATTCCTGGTAAAACCAACAATTTCGCGAAGAAAATCAGCTTTTTCATAGACAATAATTTGTAATGGCAAACAAAAGCACCTCATTAATAATTCAACCGCTAATTTAAGATTATGATGATTAACCAGTCAAACCGGATTTCTAAAGGCGTACACAATACGCGAATGAACGACGTCGTCTTTCCTCTATTTCATTTCTGTTCGCCCACCATCTAATGACATCAACAAGCAAGAAACGGATCGGAAATCCTTATCGTTCCGGAATATTTAAAAGTAAAGGAACACAATGTGGCACAAGGCACACTTGACGAAATACTCTTAATTCCTCTGCTTTCGTTTTACTCTCGATCGCAAACTATTCGATAGAACGTTACGCAAGTGTGATGTTCATGAAACCTGTTGTTAAATTAACGAGGCAGAAATAAGCAATGTGTACGTTATCCGGAGACTTCTTTGTTTTACAGAAAAAAACAATAATAAAAAGAAAGGGTGATTAAAAGAAGCGTCTGCAATACGATTTGAACACAAGATCCTTAAGTAGCCACGTTTACAAAAATCTGATGCTCTACCCGACTGCGATTAGCCGTTGAACTAAAAATAATTACATTCCTCGATTTCAGTCTACCAAATTTCGATGGAATTACCTGCCAAATCCAAAATTTTCGTCCATATGAAACACATTTACCACGAAGGGGAAATTTCCGACGTTCTACATTTCCTTGTCTGCTTTGTGACTCTAGTTCCCTCTCATCGTCGCATTAAATCGATTGCTTACCAACAGATATCGGTTTCTCAGTTGCTACATCTTTCTGAAATCAAATTGAGGTGTACAATCTTTAGCATTCCTATTGTAATTCCTGTGGGTTTTGTAATATTCAGTTTCCCAATTTTAATACATGTAAATATGATTTTAAGGGTACAGTGGAATCGTGGAAATGAACAAAATGAAGATAGTGAAAATACGTGATACTGTTAACGAAAATTTGATGATTACCCCATATTCAACAGTTTTTCTAGGCAAGCATTCTGTCTGTTTGTCGTGTAATTTAAAAGTGCAAATCATTATTACTTTTATGATTAATCAATTTAAAAAAAATTTCAGAAAAAGAAGCTGCACAAATAAATTGTGAGTGGTATTTACTGTGAATACCGTGTTGAATAAACTTGTAGCCGCGCCTTAAAGGGGTTGAAAACCACATCAGTACTGAGCAGGCAAAGCATCACGGCTACTTGATTTTTACGAGATGGTGTGAACGATGTCTTTCTATTTGTATCGAGGGTAGAAATATTTCAAAATAAAGGGGAAAAAAATGAGATCTAGCAAATCATGATTCCGCTGGGTATCGAACCCAGGACCTCTCGCGTGTAAAGCGAGCGTGATCACCACTACACCACGGAACCCGTTCTATTAACGTGCGTAGACATGTCTAGATCACGAGATGGTCACCTTTATTACCGCAACAGCATTAAGCGAATCGACCGCTATTCGGCCCTGAAACCAATGATCTCTTATTTCCGTTTCTCCCTATGTCTGATGTCATCCAATTTCGTCACGCTTCCTAAACATATAGTTTTAATTAATTCCACTAAATTTTACCCCACAATTTTTCTTTCGATAATATCCTACGTTATTCTGATGTATCCTGGTGAATAAAAAAACCGAATGCTTCAAACTTCTA
Organism: Nautilus pompilius; assembly: GCA_018389105.1. NCBI lineage: Eukaryota > Metazoa > Mollusca > Cephalopoda > Nautilida > Nautilidae > Nautilus > Nautilus pompilius. Next base: position 8,319 of record JACATO010000419.1, on the reverse strand, counting down.
GTAAACTCCATAACCACGAAGATAAATATCGCAGACTTCCTTGATTAATACAGATAACTTTGCAAATGATATCAATATAGCATTCGATGACTTCCAACAAATCATATCCTTCCATTTAAACGTGTTGCATACACTAAAATCACAAACGTTTCTCCGAATTCAAATTAACTTGCGAATGATACGAACGTGATGATTTGCTAGATGAAAAATCGATGAAATGAAATTTCATGACTACAATGCATATTTCAGATCGATGACTGGATGAAATTCGCTGATCATTTCTTATCATTGAATACTAGGTTAACGCCTTCTGCAAGTGTGATGCTCGCCAATGAAGTTGTTAATTCAACGACGAAGAAATAAGGATTGTGTACCTTTTCCGTGATCTCTTATTTTAACAATAAAAGCAATACTAATAGGTACGTACAATATTAAACATGCGCCTGCAATGGGATTTGAACCCACGACCCTCAGATATCCACGTATTTAAAAGTCTGATGCTCTACCGACTGAGCTACGCAGGCGAGTTAAACCTCTTCTTTCATCGATTTCAGTGTGCTCTTCTTCTTCATCGGAATGACGCCAGAAATCGAAAGTGTTCCTCCCACGGAAACGCATTCACCACGAAGCTATATTTCATCGTGGAAACAACGGACCAATTGCCGAAGTCCAGCATTTCATTCTCTGCTTCGTTTCTCTTTTTTCACAGCCACCTACGCAAATAAAAGATTTGCTAAGGTGGAAAATATTTGTTTCTCACTTGCTACATCTTCCTGAAATCAAATCAACGTGCACGCTCTTCATACTTGATATTCTAAAAAATTGGTTCGGTGGGAGGGGAGTATTTAGAAATTCCTCAGTTTCCACGTTTTTAGGAAACCACGGTTTCTCCAGCGTTACAAGATATCGCTTTGAATATCATTCACGCCTGCTTCATTGTTGTGGCGTCCAATCCAGAGATAACAATCATAAATTTTCAGTAGCCAATTGAAGGGTTCAGAAAAAGAAGCTACAGAAAAAGAATCTTACAAATCGATGGTTCCGTTGGGAGTCGAACCCAAGTCCTCTCGCGTGTGAAGCGAGCGTGATAACCACTACACTACGGAACACAGTTTCTTCTCTCTCTCCTCTCTCCTTCTTTTCTCCAAAACAAAGTTTCACGAATTATGTTTATTTTACAGCGATAATTCTTATTTTTTTACTTATTGAAAAAGGGTCCCAATGGTATCAGTTACCATACACCAACAGGAAACCTTTCCATCGATACACCGCTCGAGATTTATTCTCTCTGCTGACTAATACACTGCAATTTTTTGTACTGATTGTTGTCGAGAAAAATTTTAATTCCTGGTAAAACCAACAATTTCGCGAAGAAAATCAGCTTTTTCATAGACAATAATTTGTAATGGCAAACAAAAGCACCTCATTAATAATTCAACCGCTAATTTAAGATTATGATGATTAACCAGTCAAACCGGATTTCTGAAAGGCGTACACAATACGCGAATGAACGACGTCGTCTTTCCTCTATTTCATTTCTGTTCGCCCACCATCTAATGACATCAACAAGCAAGAAACGGATCGGAAAATCCTTATCGTTCCGGAATATTTAAAAGTAAAGGAACACAATGTGGCACAAGGCACACTTGACGAAATACTCTTAATTCCTCTGCTTTCGTTTTACTCTCGATCGCAAACTATTCGATAGAACGTTACGCAAGTGTGATGTTCATGAAACCTGTTGTTAAATTAACGAGGCAGAAATAAGCAATGTGTACGTTATCCGGAGACTTCTTTGTTTTACAGAAAAAAACAATAATAAAAAGAAAGGGTGATTAAAAGAAGCGTCTGCAATACGATTTGAACACAAGATCCTTAAGTAGCCACGTTTACAAAAATCTGATGCTCTACCGACTGCGATTAGCCGTTGAACTAAAAATAATTACATTCCTCGATTTCAGTCTACCAAATTTCGATGGAATTACCTGCCAAATCCAAAATTTTCGTCCATATGAAACACATTTACCACGAAGGGGAAATTTCCGACGTTCTACATTTCCTTGTCTGCTTTGTGACTCTAGTTCCCTCTCATCGTCGCATTAAAGCGATTGCTTACCAACAGATATCGGTTTCTCAGTTGCTACATCTTTGTGAAATCAAATTGAGGTGTACAATCTTTAGCATTCATATTGTAATTCCTGTGGGTTTTGTAATATTCAGTTTCCCTATTTTAATACATGTAAATATGATTTAAAGGGTACAGTGGAATCGTAGAAATGAACAAAATGAAGATAGTGAAAATACGTGATACTGTTAACGAAAATTTGATGATTACCCCATATTCAACAGTTTTTCTAGGCAAGCATTCTGTCTGTTTGTCGTGTAATTTAAAAGTGCAAATCATTTACTTTTATGATTAATCAATTTAAAAAATATTTCAGAAAAAGAAGCTGCACAAATAAATTGTGAGTGGTATTTACTGTGAAGACCGTGTTGAAAACCACATCAGTACTGAGCAGGCAAAGCATCACGGCTACTTGATAATAATTCAACCGCTAATTTAAGATTATGATGATTAACCAGTCAAACCGGATTTCTGAAAGGCGTACACAATACGCGAATGAACGACGTCGTCTTTCCTCTATTTCATTTCTGTTCGCCCACCATCTAATGACATCAACAAGCAAGAAACGGATCGGAAAATCCTTATCGTTCCGGAATATTTAAAAGTAAAGGAACACAATGTGGCACAAGGCACACTTGACGAAATACTCTTAATTCCTCTGCTTTCGTTTTACTCTCGATCGCAAACTATTCGATAGAACGTTACGCAAGTGTGATGTTCATGAAACCTGTTGTTAAATTAACGAGGCAGAAATAAGCAATGTGTACGTTATCCGGAGACTTCTTTGTTTTACAGAAAAAAGAAAAAAACAATAATAAAAAGAAAGGGTGATTAAAAGAAGCGTCTGCAATACGATTTGAACACAAGATCCTTAAGTAGCCACGTTTACAAAAATCTGATGCTCTACCGACTGCGATTAGCCGTTGAACTAAAAATAATTACATTCCTCGATTTCAGTCTACCAAATTTCGATGGAATTACCTGCCAAATCCAAAATTTTCGTCCATATGAAACACATTTACCACGAAGGGGAAATTTCCGACGTTCTACATTTCCTTGTCTGCTTTGTGACTCTAGTTCCCTCTCATCGTCGCATTAATCGATTGCTTACCAATAGATATCGGTTTCTCAGTTGCTACATCTTTCTGAAATCAAATTGAGGTGTACAATCTTTAGCATTCCTATTGTAATTCCTGTGGGTTTTGTAATATTCAGTTTCCCAATTTTAATACATGTAAATATGATTTTAAGGGTACAGTGGAATCGTAGAAATGAACAAAATGAAGACTGAAAATACGTGATACTGTTAACGAAAATTTGATGATTACCCCATATTCAACAGTTTTTCTAGGCAAGCATTCTGTCTGTTAATTTAAAAGTGCAAATCATTTACTTTTATGATTAATCAATTTAAAAAATATTTCAGAAAATGAAGCTGCACAAATAAATTGTGAGTGGTATTTACTGTGAAGACCGTGCTGAATAAACTTGTAGCGCGCCTTAAAGGGGTTGAAAACCACATCAGTACTGAGCAGGCAAAGCATCACGGCTACTTGATTTTTACGAGATGGTGTGAACGATGTCTTTCTATTTGTATCGAGGGTAGAAATATTTCAAAATAAAGGGGGAAAAATGAGGTTTAGCATATCATGATTCCGCTGGGTATCGAACCCAGGACCTCTCGCGTGTAAAGCGAGCGTGATCACCACTACACCACGGAACCCGTTCTATTAACGTGCGTAGACATGTCTAGATCACGAGATGGTCACCTTTATTACCGCAACAGCATTAAGCGAATCGACCGCTATTCGGCCCTGAAACCAATGATCTCTTATTTCCGTTTCTCCCTATGTCTGATGTCATCCAATTTCGTCACGCTTCCTAAACATATAGTTTTAATTAATTCCACTAAATTTTACCCCACAATTTTTCTTTCGATAATATCCTACGTTATTCTGATGTATCCTGGTGAATAAAAAAACCGAATGCTTCAAACTTCTAGTAAACTCCATAACCACGATGATAAATATCGCAGACTTCCTTGATTAATACAGATAACTTTGCAAATGATATCAATATAGCATTCGATGACTTCCAACAAATCATATCCTTCCATTTAAACGTGTTGCATACACTAAAATCACAAACGTTTCTCCGAATTCAAATTAACTTGCGAATGATACGAACGTGATGATTTGCTAGATGAAAAATCGATGAAATGAAATTTCATGACTACAATGCATATTTCAGATCGATGAGACTGGATGAAATTCGCTGATCATTTCTTATCATTGAATACTAGGTTAACGCCTTCTGCAAGTGTGATGCTCGCCAATGAAGTTGTTAATTCAACGACGAAGAAATAAGGATTGTGTACCTTTTCCGTGATCTCTTATTTTAACAATAAAAACAATACTAATAGGTACGTACAATATTAAACATGCGCCTGCAATGGGATTTGAACCCACGACCCTCAGATATCCACGTATTTAAAAGTCTGATGCTCTACCGACTGAGCTACGCAGGCGAGTTAAACCTCTTCTTTCATCGATTTCAGTGTGCTCTTCTTCTTCATCGGAATGACGCCAGAAATCGAAAGTGTTCCTCCCACGGAAACGCATTCACCACGAAGCTATATTTCATCGTGGAAACAACGGACCAATTGCCGAAGTCCAGCATTTCATTCTCTGCTTCGTTTCTCTTTTTTCACAGCCACCTACGCAAATAAAAGATTTGCTAAGGTGGAAAATATTTGTTTCTCACTTGCTACATCTTCCTGAAATCAAATCAACGTGCACGCTCTTCATACTTGATATTCTAAAAAATTGGTTCGGTGGGAGGGGAGTAGTATTTAGAAATTCCTCAGTTTCCACGTTTTTAGGAAACCACGGTTTCTCCAGCGTTACAAGATATCGCTTTGAATATCATTCACGCCTGCTTCATTGTTGTGGCGTCCAATCCAGAGATAACAATCATAAATTTTCAGTAGCCAATTGAAGGGTCAGAAAAAGACTACAGAAAAAAGAATCTTACAAATCGATGGTTCCGTTGGGAGTCGAACCCAAGTCCTCTCGCGTGTGAAGCGAGCGTGATAACCACTACACTACGGAACCACATGTTTCTACTCTCTCCCCATTCTTTTCTCCAAACAAAAAGTTTCACGAATTATGTTTATTTTACAGCGTTAATTCTTATTTTTTTACTTATTGAAAAAGGGTCCCAATGGTATCAGTTACCATACACCAACAGGAAACCTTTCCATCGATACACCGCTCGAGATTTATTCTCTCTGCTGACTAATACACTGCAATTTTTTGTACTGATTGTTGTCGAGAAAAATTTTAATTCCTGGTAAAACCAACAATTTCGCGAAGAAAATCAGCTTTTTCATAGACAATAATTTGTAATGGCAAACAAAAGCACCTCATTAATAATCAACCGCTAATTTAAGATTATGATGATTAACCAGTCAAACCGGATTTCTGAAAGGCGTACACAATACGCGAATGAACGACGTCGTCTTTCCTCTATTTCATTTCTGTTCGCCCACCATCTAATGACATCAACAAGCAAGAAACGGATCGGAAAATCCTTATCGTTCCGGAATATTTAAAAGTAAAGGAACACAATGTGGCACAAGGCACACTTGACGAAATACTCTTAATTCCTCTGCTTTCGTTTTACTCTCGATCGCAAACTATTCGATAGAACGTTACGCAAGTGTGATGTTCATGAAACCTGTTGTTAAATTAACGAGGCAGAAATAAGCAATGTGTACGTTATCCGGAGACTTCTTTGTTTTACAGAAAAAAAACAATAATAAAAAGAAAGGTGATTAAAAGAAGCGTCTGCAATACGATTTGAACACAAGATCCTTAAGTAGCCACGTTTACAAAAATCTGATGCTCTACCGACTGCGATTAGCCGTTGAACTAAAATAATTACATTCTCGATTTCAGTCTCCTCGCAAATTTCGATGCAAATTCGACATTACCTGCCAAATCCAAAATTTTCGTCCATATGAAACACATTTACCACGAAGGGGAAATTTCCGACGTTCTACATTTCCTTGTCTGCTTTGTGACTCTAGTTCCCTCTCATCGTCGCATTAAATCGATTGCTTACCAATAGATATCGGTTTCTCAGTTGCTACATCTTTCTGAAATCAAATTGAGGTGTACAATCTTTAGCATTCCTATTGTAATTCCTGTGGGTTTTGTAATATTCAGTTTCCCTATTTTAATACATGTAAATATGATTTTAAGGGTACAGTGGAATCGTAGAAATGAACAAAATGAAGATTGTGAAAATACGTGATACTGTTAACGAAAATTTGATGATTACGCCATATTCAACAGTTTTTCTAGGCAAGCATTCTGTCTGTGTGTGTAATTTAAAAGTGCAAATCATTTACTTTTATGATTAATCAATTTAAAAAATATTTTCAGAAAAAGAAGCTGCACAAATAAATTGTGAGTGGTATTTACTGTGAAGACCGTGCTGAATAAACTTGTAGTGCGCCTTAAAGGGGTTGAAAACCACATCAGTACTGAGCAGGCAAAGCATCGAAGCTACTTGATTTTTACGAGATGGTGTGAACGATGTCTTTCTATTTGTATCGAGGGTAGAAATATTTCAAAATAAAGGGGGAAAAAATGAGGCTTAGCATATCATGATTCCGCTGGGTATCGAACCCCAGGGACCTCTCGCGTGTAAAGCGAGCGTGATCACCACTACACCACGGAACCGCATAAATAACAAACTCGGATGTTTGTAGTTCACGAAATGATCTCCTCTACGAACCGAAACAACATAAAGCAATCGACTGCAATTGGGTCGTTTCTCAAGAATCTAAATTTCAATTTCTTTTAATTCTCTAGCTATGCAATTTCGCACACTTGCTAAACTGTTACTTCCAATGTTTATACATATTTATCCCCTCAGTTTTTCTTTGGTAATATCCAAATTATTCTCGTCTATCTTTACGGGAAAAAATCCGCTGAGGGCTTTTTATTCAAAGTTCCAAAAAACACCAAACCACGAAGATGAAATATAACAATCGATACTTTCTTCTTTAATGCAGTTAACTTTGCAAATCATATCAATATATAATTCCAAGACATCCTTCCAAATCAGCTCTTTCATTGAAACTTGTTTCCATAAAATCACAAATGTTTCTGCTAATTCAAATTATTTATCTTGCGAACCCAAACGAACGTGACACTCTTTAATTGATCAAAGGAATCGATCAAACGAGCAGACTTATGAAATTTAATCACCTGAATACTTTTAGGAGAACGGATAGAATACCAATTCGCCCTCACTTTTGTCAGATGTTTTTCGTTTGGAGCTTTATGTATGAATGATTTCCCAAAAAAAAATGTGTAATAAACGAACGAGAACGAAATTAGGAATGTGTACGATTTTCGAAACATTCCGTTTCTTTCCAATAATAAAAAAGAAAGGATCAGAGGAAGCGCCTGCGATGGGATTTGAACCCACGACCCTCAGCAGATGACCACGTTTATACAAGGTCTTGATGCTCTTCCGACTGAGCTACGCAGGCGAAATAAAAGTCTCGCATTCCTCGACGTCAACTTCCACTTCTGCAATGTCATAGCCCCGAAACCTTAAACAGTACTCCCTGAAAGCATTACCACGCGAAAAGAAATTGCGATTTTGTCCCCTCATTTCCTCTCTTCTTCATGTGTCCTCTTCACTGTCATCCTCGCGTAAAAACGATTTGCTCAGAGGACTAGATACGGGGGTTTCTCTCTTGATGTATTCTACCCGAACTCAAATTATGGTGACATTCTGTAACAGCCGATTCTGATTTTTTGTGCCTCTTTATTTTACTACATATAAATACAATTTTATTGTGAGAGTGGAACCATATAAATGATTAAAATTTAAGAACGTTTAAGTTACGTCGCAGTTAAAGAATGTGATGACTACGCCCGATCTACGATTTCTCTTTCCATCTATTCTATCTCTTTGTTCTTGTCATTTAACGGGCAAATTGCTATTTCCTTGATGTGTATTCTATGAACGATTTTTAACTGAAACTCCACAATTTATTTCTGTTTGAAATATTATGTGGTGGGTTAGTTACTTAAAGACCCGTTGTTCAATAGAACTCGTTCACACTTAAGGGGCCTTTTGAAATCAAATCCAGTTATCGAGGAGAGCAAGCA
>JACATO010000418.1:0-13896 GCA_018389105.1 Nautilus pompilius | reverse complement strand
CTTACAATTTTAAAATGAGGGCTGGCAACGAAGACTATTCTAGAAAAAATGTTCAGAAGGGTACTTGAATATAGATAAGTACGTAAACACGATTCCAGAATATCTATAGTTTTCTCCTTAACCGACGTAATACTACTCTGCGCAGTGATTCCGAAAACTCGTTAGCAGAACTTTAGCGATGCTGAGCGGCTCAACCGAAGAATTCCCGGGCCCCGGCTCCACGAGCTCTGGCTGCCGTGCATTCTGCACCGCTAAGTGTTCGGTGCAGCTGACTATCCGAACTCCGCCGTACTTCAGCCGGAGCCACATCTGGTTCGAATAGCACCACCCCGAGCCTTTAAACCGGATTACTTTACTTGTTTGTTCACTGTAAATAGGGTTTTAATTAAAAACAAGCTCCCGCGAAAGATGGCAGCACATATGCCAGTCTGAATGATAATGGCTCGGCCACATAGGTGAAGTTCGCTCCCGTGTGTGTGCGAGTAGCAAACCGCCGTCAGTCGTCTAATGACGCGGTCCGTAAGGACGAACATTGATAGTAGAATCTGCATGATAAGAATGCACACAGGATGTGCTTGCCAGTCCATTTATGGGCATCCACCTGACATCTCGTGACACCGACGGAGCACGTGTTCGCCATTTAGATACGTCACGTGGTACTGCGCAGCGTACGGACGTCGCGCCCACGGTTCCAAGATGGTGGCTGCAAAGCGCTTAAGCGGGGAATTATTGAAAACAGATGCATTTCTGCTTGTTAATCACTGAACCTTGATTGGGCGTAATTACATTATATTTCTATAAACGGCGCGGTTACGCCGCCGCCTCTCGTCCTCAGTGTATCAGCGGCGAGAGGTGGTCCAGTGGGTAGTGCGAGCCAGGTGGAGTCTGGCTGAGAAAATAAGCTAAAAGTAGAATTAAATCTAGAACTAAACAAGGCCGCTTCAGGTATAGATGGATCAAAGAAAATAAAAGCCATCCAAACCCAAATAGCAAAACTACAACTTAACGAAACAGAGGGCGCTAGAATTAGGGTCCGAGTACCGGCCATGAATGGCGAAGGGGATAGAATGTCCTTCTGTGGTTTAGAGAAATCTAAGGCAGAAAGAAAAACTATTAACAGACTTAAAACTAAGGAAGGCCGCGTCTTAACTGGCATAGAAGATATTATTCAGGAAGAGACTCGGTATTATAGTGAACTATACAATAGTGAAGACACCTGTCCCATTGCTCGGGACGAGATCTTGGCGTGTCTGGAAGATAAACTAGACCCCCTAGATTCCGAGCTCTGTGAAGGTCCCCTAACTATTCAAGAAATAAAACAAGCCATTAGGGCTTCAAATAAAGAAAAATCCCCAGGAAACGATGGCCTTACGCCAGAATTCTATAAGAGATTTGAATATCTCCTAGCAGGAGACCTGACAATGATTGCGAATAGCGAATATTGTAGGGGGTTCTCTCGGAAAGCCAGCGTACTGCCACTTTTGTCCTGCTGCCGAAGGGGGGCGACGCGGAATACCTGGATAACTGGAGACCCATCAGTCTCTTAAATAGCGATTATAAAATCATAGCTAAGGCTCTAGTAACTAGGCTAGCCAAAGTTATGCATAAAGTTACTAGTGCTGACCAGACTTGTTCAGTTCCAGGAAGAAGTATTATTAATACACTTCAAATGTTCAGAGAAATTACAAGTAGGCTAGACACGGAAAATTCCATAGGAATTATGTTAGCCGTAGATCAGAAAAAAGGCTTTTGATAGGGTTAACTGGAATTTTCTCATAGAAACACTTAAAACCCTTGGCTTCGGAGAGTGCTTCATTAATTTTGTTAGGCTCTTCCAGTCCCATCTCATAACCAATACCTACCAAAATGGCTTCCTTTCTTCGTCTATCCACCCAACAAGAGGCATCAGGCAGGGATGTTCCCTAAGCGCCATGCTATACGTTCTGACTGCAGAACCGCTGGCCGCCATGATCCGTAAGAATCACACTATCAGGGGGATAAATGGTGTCAAAATTCAGCAATATGCTGACGACACCACCCTCCTGCTAAAGGATGCGGCCAGCTTAGACGCAGCTTTCAAAGTCCTAGAGGCCTACGAAAGGGCCTCTGGGGCAAAATAAACAAAAGAAAGACCACCGCAGCATGGCTGGGGGCAGTAACAAACCCCTGGCAAATAAACAAATAATTAGACTCCATCGGAGCCAAGGCGGATTAAACCTAATAAATCTAGAGAGCAAAATAGGTGCTCAACAAATACTAAATATAATAGATATCATAAGAACCGTAAACGATAGGCCAAGATGGCAAAAACTCTTCATTTCCCGGTTAGCGAAAGTATTTGACACCCTTGACGGGGTCGATGTTCTCACTAACAAACTAAAACTATATAGAGCACAGAAAAACTTACTAACCGACTACCACATAACCGCCCTCCAGCAATGGACCACTAGCGACATCTCTATAGGAACAGATAACACCGTACGCCTAGGAGATACTAAAATAGAACTAGACAAATTATCCCAGCGAGACATCTACCTCTTCCTGTCGTCACGACCCATCGAGGAACCGAATTACAGGAGGAGGTGGGAAGATACCCTCACTTCAGGACCACTTCCGTGGGACAGGATTTGGACTAGCTCCATTAATCGTCTCGTGGACGGATATACATCTGACATACACTGGAAACTAATAAGGAATGTTCTCCCCCCAAGGGAAAGCAAGCATAAATGGAAATTAATTAATTCACCCAAATGCCTCGCCTGTCACGAGGTGGACGAAACGGCAATCCATTGTCTTTTCTTGTGTCCGCTGAACATAGAACTATGGTGCCTAGTCCGAGACTTGATTTTCAAAATTAAAAGTCCCCTGAACAAACTTACGTCGTTCTGGCGCATCTTTGGCTTCAACAACAGAACTAAGAAGGACTGCCTTTCGAACTTCTTGGTTTTTACCGCCCAGCGGATCGCTTGGGGTAGCCGAAAGGCTTTAGAAGGCGGTCAGCCTACCGCAACAAAATTACTATTCCAAAACTACGTAACTAATTGGTTACATCAAAAATATGCAGTCATGAAATCCAGCATAAATGACAGACAAATTTTCTCTTCCACCTGGCTAATTAATAACGCATTAGGATACATCACAACAAACAAAAATCTGCACATACACATTGACAACTCCCCATCTCAACACTTAGCTTAGATCGATCACCCTGAGTCACCCCTTCTCCACCCCTATGTCTAATTTAAATGTCTTTTAATTACATTTGAATTATTCTAGGATACTGGAAAAGAAGATTTCCTCTTCTCTTTCTCCTTTCTTTTTCTATTTCTTCTTTGCTCTCTTTCTTTCCTTCTTCTTTTGCATTAATCATGTAATAAATCCTTAAAGGATTTCTTGTACTATAATATATATGTTAATTAACTCTTAAGTGATCTTTGATCACTTTGAAACTTAAAACTTACTTGTGGAAAAAATTATCAAACTAAATTCCCACCCTCCTCCCCTTCTTCAGTGTAAGCCTCTATTTATTTATAAAGCAATCCCCCCTATACTGCTCACATTGAGTAACCATGAGTCTTTCTTCGTTTAAAACAAACACTGCATAGTCCAATAAAAGAAGAAGATCAAGAAACAAATAATGTGGTGTGGAATGGGGCAGCGAATACTGTGATGACCAACACCACAGCAAATGTGCTACTTCCCGGCTTTACCACCTGCCAGGGAACTTCCGGTCCCCCTACGTTGGAAGAAGAGAGAACACAAGTCATAAAGACTTTCTGTTCTACTTTGATGTCATCGGGAATCTTCGATTCCCCCACGAGGGAGGACTTAATAAAAGATCAAAACGGAGGGAGAACATGTCTCCATCCATCGTCCTTAAAAATAGAGACTCTCTCCATCCTGAATCCTTTGGATTTCAAAAATAAATTGCGGCCCCACTTCCCTCAACAGAACAAGGACATACAGAGAGAGAAAACTCTGTCTTAGAGAGTCCAGCCAGGATAAACCTACCCCTCCTGCGTGCAATACGAAGGAGTTGGATAGCCCGCTGCTCTCTCTAGGCTGAGGTACACCCTAAACAAAACACAGGCCGAAATAAGACCTCACTCGTAAACAGCTGAGGCGGCCGGTCGTGGAACCGATCCAGCTACACCCACATACATACGCAACTTCACAAACACACCCCCAAACACCGCACAACACCAAAAAAAAAACAAAAAAAGTCACCGCGGTCAAACAAAAGAAGGAGTTCTAGCGAGAGGAGGAGAAAAGAAACGAATAAAGCGGTTAGCCGCCATTAGTTCACTGAAAATTCCTTTAAAAAAAAAAATACAGAATTTCAGCAAATTATAGGTAACCGGCCAACTCCGCTTTAATTGCCGCTCGCGGATCCAGTTCTTTGGCGATGTAGACGAGCCCCTGTTTGCGTTCGGGTGGACTGACGGTGCATGCGAATAGAAATGTAACTTTAGAAATCTGTCGAGAACCCATTCAAAGATAACTTTCCCTTTCTAATCCCCCGCTATGCGCAGCCGCTGCCATAACAGTTATTTGTTTACATTATTTATTGAAATGTGAACCGAAAAACATTTTCCTTCAAATCCCGACTCTTCAAGTCTGGAATAAGTTTTGAATATATTCGGTTTTAAAAAGTTTTTGTATATATATATATAAACCGATTTTCCTGTCCAGGCCTCTGGTGGTGGTGGAGTTATAGCTTTGGGGGGGGGTTTTCCTGACATACCCTGGGCTTCCTGGTCCTTTTAATGCCAAAGCTTACATCAGCATGATTTCCCATCAAGGGCATCCTGCAATCCTTCACGTGTATGCTGATGAGGACAGCAACTTCCAAGACGGCAGTGCTCCCATCCATCCCGCCTACTGTGTGTGTTCATGGTTTGAAAAGCAGGGCGGAGATTGCAGGTATCTCTCATAACCACACGATCCACAGATCTCCTTCCCATTGAGCATCTGTGAGATAAACTTGAAAGACGCAATCGCCATCAAAATCCCCTGCGTACTTCACTGCATATATTGCGCACAGTATTAATGAATGAATAGGGAAATATCTCTCAAGACACCACCTTCCAGTACCTTGCGAATTCCATGCCACATCGCGCCAAGGCTGCTAGTTCGAGCATGGGGCCAGTGTACATAGATCTCCTCTGGGCGCTCGGTCGTCACACTGTCTCCAACGTTGACAGAAGGCAGGGGTCTAACAGCAATGGAGCAGCTTTGCTGAGGTCGCTGCCATCCCGGATATTCACAGACCACTAAGAGCGGACTGATATCAATTTCGACAAACCGGAAGCCGCCGGAAACAGACCTAAGACTCACCGCTACATGTGAATGGCTACGGAATTTGTGGGATTGGTTCATGACTACAGCCGCTCCGGATATATCCAGCCAGACCCCTACACCATACTGGTGTTCCGCCCTGTTAGTTCTGCGACCCAGTGGCGTGGCATACATAAGCGGCCGTGGCTGAAGATTTCGTATCGGCTACAATGGACTACAGGCTTGATCAGTGATCAAGTACGCTACTGCTACACGGGATCTCCTGCAGAAACGAACGTTAGCCCACTCCCATGTAAACCTCGCTGAACAGCTTGGCATCAGGAGTGTTAGGGGGATCTTTGACAATCGCCGCACCAGTCAGGTACCCCAGAGCCCCCTGCTGCGCCTTGCTTCCACTGTATACAAACCATGATGGAATATTCTAAGACTACATTAAATCTAACAGCGCCGGGGTTTTCTCCACGATCCCGACTAATGCGTTCGCCGTGGTATCTTATTCCACAGGCCTGAGTCCCCCCCTCCCCGTTGGACATCTACAGGATTGGCTTGCAGGAAAAGGGGAGGAACGTCCCGCAGCCGGTTCCTTGAGACCAGGATGTGATAGTGCACACCGAGGAAGAATGCATCCGAGCCGCGCTCGTCTCCGGATTACTGTAGAAAGGTGCCGCAACAACTAGGCGAGGATAATCGGCTCTTCGACGAAGTCGGCCGCTAAGATCCATTTTCATGCTTTTATAGTGGAAGTCGCTTGGTATTCTCATGTAGAGCAAATACAGCAGAAGGAAAACAGACAGAGACTTCTTGGAAAATAGCAACGGAAAGATAGCAGAAAGAATTGCCGTCGCGGGCAAGTTGTCAGCGAGTCACGGGGGTGGTGGAGTGAGTGAGTGAGGAGAGAGTGTGTGTGTGTGTGAGTGTGAGTGTGTGTGTGTGAGTGTGTGCATGTGTGAGTGCGTGTGTGTGTGAGAGTGCGCGTGTGTGTGAGTGTGTGAGTGAGAGAGAGTGTGGAGTGCGTGTGTGTGTGAGTGAGTGAGCGAGTGTGTGTGAGTGTGAGTGCGAGTGCGTGTGTGTGAGAGTGAGAGAGAGTGTGAGTGTGTGTGTGAGTGTGAGTGCGTGTGTGTGATGAGTAGTGTGTGAGTGCGTGTGTGTGAGTGAGTGTGAGAGAGTTGTGTGAGTGAGTGTGAGTGCGTGTGTGCGCGTAAACAAGGCCCTTTCAGAGCTTTGGGATAGCGTTTTATGGAGAGATGAAAGAAAAGAACCTTTCTCCATCAAATGGCATATCTGGGTAGGGAGATGTGAAGCAGAGAAAGCCCACGTTTATTAACAATTAAGAAATGTCAGTGACGAAGAATGGATGTCAACATAAGTTTGTTTTCCCTCAAGCGAAGACGTTTAAAAACTGCTATCAATGTCAAGAATGGCTACGGTCAGTATAAATACTGATATTCTTCAAGTTCAAACATCCGGTCCAATATTTACTTGGCAGCAATGGAAAAGTGAAGATGATCCTTATCCTTCTTTTCTTACTGTGTATTTTATACACGAAAGCATCAGGGGAGAAGATTTACGGGCATAGAAATAGACGCGTTTCAGCGACCCGCTCCGGCAGAAAATACCGATTGCCCTGAGATGACAACATACATTTTGGATTCACTGTATACAAGGGACTGGACGGCGAAAAAAATCAGGTCTGTTCATTTTTTTGATGACAATAAAAACCAATCATCCATACCTCTAAACGAAGTTGTAAACCTATTCGTCCACTAAGATCCTTTTAACAACAAGAATCGAGTTATCAGCAACAGGGGAAAGGATTCTAATACAGTACCCCGCCATAATAATTCGGTCACCTTACCTTCGTGGCATAAACGACGAACGACAGAGCGAAATTCTTTGTTAGAACTTCATCGAGCCATTCTGTGCAGCATGAAGAGCCCCTGCCGTGTTTGGCATTAAATCAACGACATGTTTGCGTCACGGTCTTATTCCGAGTTCGTCCACCCCCCCCCCCCCCCTCCCTGTGCGATCTTCCTTCAATTCTATCATATTGGTGGGACAGACAGTCCTTCGATCGGGCTGTGTTTTGATTCCCTCACTCTCGACAACAGTGACAACTTCTCTACATTGGAGGCAATCCTGCTGATGGAGCCCACTTAAACTACAAAAGCATTACCATCTTAGTACGCATTTAAATGTCACTGCATCAGGCAGAATTCAGAAGTCTTTCGACATTCAACATTTCCGTCTTTCTGCCAGTGGCAGTCCTGCCTCCCGTACTTGACCGTGGGGCTGGAGACGCTGGAGCTGGAAGTCTCCGTCAACCCTTCCTCGAACCGAGGTGAGACAGCCCCCCCCCAGACGTGAGTTGCTGAATCCCAGATTCATCGGAGAAGAGTGCACGCCCCATATCGCTCGAGAGTCACCAGACCTTTTGAGGCAGTTTATTCTCATTGGACAGACGAAGTTTCTTGCTCGCAGGAGCACCCTCTCGGCTCATTTCTGTTGCATGCATGATATCGGCAGAGGAATGGCGGTGGGTGGGTGGGTGCGGACGTAGCGAGCAATGACAGGCACGTTCTCGTCGAGGTGTCACTGCTGAAGGCTTTTCCCGCAGCAATGACACTCACCCTGGTGAAATTCGCGCTAACGCGGGGCCACGTTCGACAAGAAATTGCGAGATCTTTGACGATCTGTGATGTCTCGTCTTCGCTCTGTAGGGGCGAGATCTCGGGTGAACGAGAAAATGTTGTCATCCGCCTGTTCTGACCTAGTGGAGATAGCGAACACTACTTATCCGCTCACCTAAACACCGAATATATACATAATCGGCGCATAAACTATGTACATTTTACTCAGATACATTTATTTCTAGAGGATATAAAATAAATATTATTTCCGATTGCTAACAATGCAAATTTAAACAAAAATAAAAATAAGTTGGCATACCCTTTAACTTAAGGTAATAGAACAGGCGCGCGCACAAATTATCACAGATAAAAACAATGCTGGAGCCGAACAAAGGGAAGTAATTCACCTAAAATATCATCGTAGTGACTCTTATTGGACTGAATTTATACACAAGAACCTTTCGTTGGTCCAAATGCTCAGGCAGTTATCTTTCCTTGGAAAACTATCGGGTTCTCCAGCAGCTAATACACCTGCTCAGCTCATCCTGGTTAAACGTGCCTATCGCTACTTATAACTCTGCATTAGAATTCAGGAGATTCATGGTGAAGTGCTGACATGAACAAGCTCTTAGGACAGTAAATTAAACTAAGTGGTGCACTTTCAGCAAGACGGAGTATACAATAACGGCGGATCTTTATTTGAGGACAATGCAGCCTTCTATAGCCCGCACATCATGGCACGTGTTCGGCTTCCGGCACGATCGAATAGGGAGATTCTATTCCGCCGGGCCACTCACTAGGGGGAAAAAGTCGGGTTTGCGCAGACACGGCCTCAGCCCATATCGAATTTCGGCCATCACCGTAAACATGCACGAGGAACCGTCGGCGATGCATCTCTTTCCACCCACCTAAGGTTGATATTTTCTTCCAGAACAAAAACTGTTTCACAATAGCTAGCAACCCCAGAGGTCTTAGGTTCTTCCCCTTCCCCAGACAGGTCAGTTAGACCTGCACCGTATCTCCCAGTTTAAATTTCCTTTTCAATGCTGCCATAAAAAAAAAAGGGAATTCGACTCCGTATCGTTCAGAAAGCTGTTATCTACCGTTTACTGGAGTTCCCTTCTTTACCAGTGTCCGCCCAGGAGAGTAACAGGAGGTAAACTGATAATAATTGTAACGCAGCGAAACAATAGCCTCTCTATCGATAAAACTGAATGATTTAATTCTAATTATAAACTAGGTTTAAACATTTCTTCATTTTCCCAACAGATTACAGATAAGCATGACGACATTTATCGTGACTGATGGATTTCGGTGTCGATATTGGCTCCTGCTAATTCGTCGTCCGGAACTGACTGCTCATCTGGTACAAAGCTTACGGTGCTATGCCTTTTCTGGTGTTGAGCTTTTCTTATGTGAAAGGGTAACACTCTTTAAATCATCATCAGTTACTTCCAAACCAAAAAAAGATGTTTGAATGGTATTCATGCAACTATTTTAAAAATATAATCGGTGTTAGATGTAATGAGGTGCATCAGATATTTGAAAGCCACCGAGTAGTCGCCCTAATTGAAGACAGTAGATAGAAACTATGGAAGGCACAATTACTACAACCGTAAATGAGCTCTCTGAAACAAGCCGGCGAGTCTTTCACAAAGTTTAGTTGCTAAGTCATCTTGCGCCAGATCAAACGATCTACAGCGGACATCATTCGACAGTCAGGTCACCATTAAAAAAGGACGGGTCTAGTCTGACTTGCCCTCTACGTCGCTTTGACCCTTTCCGATTCGATCACGACTCCGTGACTCGATAACAGGTGCTTCACGGTGACACCTTAAGATAAATGGAGTAGCTTCTCCGATTAAAGCCGGATTTAGATTGCCAGATTTTGTAGAAGTTTCCAGTCGCTGTAGGATAACGCCCTTTTTAATCGTTAGAGGTTACCTTTTTTTTAATTTTTTTAAATGACGGTAAAATTAAATGATTATAACTCTACCAAAAGAAATGTTTTAACGAAGTACTTTTCTGGATTTAGAAAGCCGCCATCTAACACTGCTACAAAGAGAACGGCAGATGGCTGTTTATGTCAGGCCTATGGTTTCCGTCACAGACTTTAGTCCATTTCTGAATCATGCGATCATTCTGGAATAAGCCATGTGACAAGAAGAGGAGAGGACTGCCGATGAACAGGCTACGTAAGGATCTGAGTTTAATGTTCAACATAGTTATACGACCGGGTCGTGAAACTTCACGGGATCCAATCCAGCGTTAAGGGGGGAGCGACATCAACATAGGGAGTTACGGGAGCCGCTTGCTACCTGTCAGCACCTCGGCCAGACACCTGCAATGTCACTCGTGAGCGGTTGTGGACTAGAAACCGCAACGACTTCACACGCACGACCGGTTTCTTGTCGCGCCAGCCTCCCCCATCTTGTAGTCAACTAGAAAACTTGTCCCCGTGTATCGTTTCGATTTAAAAAGGTTTTAAAAAAAAACGAAATTGGCGACATAAAGTGCACGAACCTAAGGAAATCCATGAAACGCATTGTAGCGCGAGAGAGAGAGCCCACGTGTGTTAATTAGTGGGTGGCCTGCGAGCCGTATGCGGGAGTCGGCGGGCAGGCAGGTGAGCATTGGTCACTGCCGATCCTGCAATCGCCAAACTTTCTGTTCGGTATGGATCGATTGAAAATCCCCGCCGGCAGCAAACCAATGGTTCAGGGACGGAGTTATCTTCCCTTAAACCGGAAGTAAAGTACGCAGTCAACACCCCCTCCCCGGCCGTAAAATGTACCGAAGATTTAGAAAGATGTGTAAAGATAGTTAGGGGGCTACATCTTAATTTTAGCGGCTTATACTAGGTAAAATGCAAAATAATCTGTTAACATTTAGATCACTAAAAGACATTGGATGGGCGAGAACATCGCTCCTCATCAACAGCGTCGGGCTTTCCCCTCACATTTACCGCATATTCTCACTCATCCTTAAGCTGAAAATAACGTGAGGCGGTCATCAGAGACGAAACTTTCGTTAACGCTAATGAGATGCTAATGTGAGTAATGGACTGGTATATTTCTCTAAAGGTACGGCATAGATCTTTAGAGAATTGGCAGCAGATTTCTTTTTTTAATATCAAGGCGACCTACTGCGCAGGCTCCGTGTTTACGACATTACAACCCGCACTCTGGTGCTACATTCTCGCTGCTGCTGCTGTGTGTACGAGAGAGAGGAGGCACCGACATTAGCGGAGCTGAATCAAAACAAGACGACGGGTAAATGGAGAATGCTGTAAGGCGGGAATACAACTAGTAAGCCACGTGGTGCGGTAGTAAAGCTCGTTCCTTTGTGGATGCGGACGCCCTCTCTTACTGAATATAGTTTGCCCGACGCTTCAAGAAAGAGACTGAAGACTGCCAGTGCGACTTTTGCCTCACAGGTAAACAAACCCTTCGCCCCAAATCTCATAAATCTCAGCGGAAATTTGGTAAATCTGAACTCTGGATACCTGTCAAATTTTCATGGGCGATAGATAACTCTCCTGTCAAAAAAGACCACAAACAACTCAGAGACCGACCGCCGTCATGGTTGGGTTTAGTTGTACGACGTTCAATTAGACGTCATACTTGTGCAAGAAGAAGATGCGCTGTATACATTCTGACGTTGCCACTTTGTTTACTTTCTTAAGAAAAAAAGGGGGGGAAACCCTCTAAAAATATATAATCAGTGGGGTTCCAAAGTATCTATGTAAAATACACAATTCTTTGTTTCTTATATGTATTTTTTTATTTAAAAAAAGCCTTATAAACAATAATTTTACCATTGAAAGAAGGCCACCAACAGCACTGATAAACATTGAAGTTCTTACTGCCTATGTTTTACTCTCCCTGAAAACATCTGCATCCTTTTCGCCCAGTTTAGTTTTTTTATTGTTTTTTTTCTTTCTAATGGAGCCGTATCACTTGTTTTCCGCGAACAAAAACAATCAATCGAATCTGTGCTGCTTAACCTTTTCCCTACGAGACCGAATATCTACAGGTCGGCGACTCCTTTCCGAGTTCTGCTTCCGTGCCGACGTTCAAAAGCAATTTTCTTTTCCCTCCATACAAAAAAAAAAAAAAGAACTAATCCTTACCACTCTCATCGACCGAGGTGAGATGTAATTGTTATCTTCTTCTCTGTTATTTCCCTCTTCAGCTATTTAGATTATCGGGTGTTGTGCTGCTATGTGTAGCCACATCCGAGACACGAAGATGTCCTGTCTGCCGAGTGACAAAGAAAAGACTGGACAGTATACGGACTTTATTAATTAACTGCTGCGTCTTGTTGTTGTTGTCCACAACTATTTAAAACTGCTACAAGAAATGTTTCCCTCGGGTGGCTTCTAGCTCGAGTCGCCTTATATATATTAGCGCACCGGTTCAGCGAGCGCGGCTAATCAGAGCGCTAGCAGATATTCACTGCGGAGCTGTTAAAATTATTAAAATCTGAAATCCAGGTGCCTAACTCTGGGTGGTTTGGTTGGGTGTTATGGGCGAGAATTCGTAGAAGTAAACTTTAAAAAATGCAAAGCAGGATTAAGTTTCGTCAGCTATGATCCTTGTTAAATAAATAACTAAATCTAGCAACCCGTATCTATAGAAACAAGTCGAAAAAGCTTATCATGTAAAGAAAATAAACATATACACAAATGTAAAATTAAAATAAACCAACTAGTCATAATACAAACATAACGCATAGTGATAAGGGTATGGAGACAATTGTATTAATAATAATAATAATAATAATAATAATAATAATAATAATAATAATAATAATAATAATGCAGTATTTAAACATAAATAGAGATATCGTTCTATTACTATTCTATATAAAAGTTTTACTATAGAAGCAATAACTACCGAAACGGTTCTTGTCTACAAATCGACACTACAGCTTTAAGAAGACACCCGTGTCGCAAGTCAGTGCTGTAAGAAAGAGACCTGTACTTCCACGATGTACATTCCGCGGATAATCGAGCAGTGATGTAGCTAGGTGTGTGGCAGACGTGCAGTAGGTCAAACTTTGCCAGGTAGTATTCAGAAAGAAATCTCCCACCTTCCCACTCTTGAAGGAAGGCTAGAAAAACAATATCAGGTTGACAGACTCGCTGGTTCGGCGGACTAATTAACTAAAGAGTCCGCTTATTCCAGTACACACATTTAGGGCAGGAGAAAAGAGGTCAGTGTGAAAAGTATGCAAGCTCAGGTGGCAGTATCGATGGTCTACTGACTGTAACGGAGATTTTAAACGATGTCGCCATATTAAAACACCTGTGTTCACAGTAACATCTGGTGTATATAATAAAAAATTATCGTTTGAATAGAATGCTGACGCCTGTCAAGTCTGATTTAGCAACGGTGAATGGAGAACATATCCGCATATTTGTTTTTATTGGGAATTGTTTTTGATTGGTAGAGGGAGGAGGGAGACAGACAGAGAGAAAGAGGTGGGGGGAAGAGAGAGAGAGAGAGGGGGAAGGACAGAGAGAGGGAGAGAGAGAGAGGGGGAGACAGAGAAAGAGGTAGGGGGAAGAGAGAGAGAGAGGGAGAGAGAGACAGAAAGAGGTGGGGGGAGAGAGAGAGAGGGGGAGACAGAGAGAAGGGGGGAGAAGAGAGAGGGGGGGGAGAGGAGAGAGAGGGGGGGAAACAGAGAGAGAGAGGTGGGGGAAGAGAGAGGGGAGAGAGAAGAAAGAGGGTAGGAGGGGGAGAAGAGAGAGAGGGAGAGAGGAGGACAGAAAGAGAGGGGGGGAAGAGAGAGAGAGGGGGGGAGAGAGAGACAGAGAGAGGGGGGGAGAGAGAGAAGAGAGGAGAGAGGAGAGGGAGGAGAGGAGGGAGGGGGGGGACAGAGAGAGAGAGAGTGGGGGAAGAGAGAGAGAGAGGGGGAGACAGAGAGGGGGGAAGACGAGAGAGAGGGAGAGAGAGAGAGAGAGGGA
>JACATO010000417.1:0-10836 GCA_018389105.1 Nautilus pompilius | reverse complement strand
ATTTTAAAAGTGAAATCTTGGAGCAGTACAAAATTAATGGGGTTTCTGAACCTGCTAAATATCCATAATATAATATTGTTATGCCGAGAAAATGTTAGTGTAAACTATTCCTAAATTTCCGCTTCCTTACGTTATTACCATGTAGCCATGGAGATTTGTATAATGCGCAACGTAAATCTTCATTTCCGTTAATACTTCGCAGTTTTATCCATCCATAGACTTTAATTTTCCTTTCAGGGAGACACAATTTTCGAAAAATTTTTGCGTCATTCTCAAAATAAATATCGAAAAGTTTCAATTAAATACCTGACATCTGGTGACTTTAAAAATAAATGTACATTCAGTATTATTTCCATTAAACTTCCTTAAAAAGATTTAATTTTGGTTATCTTATGGTTAGATTGAAAGACTGAAGTTGTTCCGGAAACAATTTCATGTCCAGCGAAATGAAATTTGTGTTGCAAAAACGTTACAACAAAGGGGTAACTTTCAAAATAAATTATATTGAATAAAGACTCAGTTGTCTCGTTCTGTATTTCCATTGTTAAATAAAACCATTAAATTTGTGTGCAAAGGTTACAACAAATTAGGTAATTTCTAAAATAAATTATATTGAATGGGAGACTAAAGTTGTTCCGCTAATTGTATTTCCATTATTATCACAATTAAACCTGGTGAAAAATATAAAAAAGTAGGTCAATTTCTAAAAAAATAAATTATATTGAATGATAGACTCAAATAGTTCCGTTTAATTGTATTTCCATTTATCAACAATTAAATTTGTGTGCAAACGTTAAAAAAGTAGGTAATTTCAAAAAATAAATTATATTGAAAAAAGAGATTTTGAGAACATTTATAATCGAATGATTTATATTCTCAGACTGTAACGAGCTTGCCAGGATTCGAACCTGGAATCTTCTGATTCGTAGTCAGACGCGTTATCCATTGCGCCACAAGCCCGAAATTTTCAAATTATACAATATTTTTATCTGATTCCCAATCGCAAACAATATCTTCGGTAAACTCTTGCAAATTCTGCTTCCTTCATCAACAATTCGACCACGGTTCAACGTTAATTTTTTATTTTTGCATTACCTTCAATTTTCAATAATTCTTCGCATAATATATTCTACAACTTTCAATCATTCCCTAGTCACTCTTCACCTACTTTATTTATTTTCTGAAAATTCAAATAAAATCTCATGTTGGGCATGGTATTCAAGTATCTGACATTGTCAAAACATCTGAATTACGTATTCGATTGGTCAACTCAGTTTCATTCTTTTTAGAAATAATCTGAACATTAGCATTTTAAATATTTCCATTAAAGGGCTTTCTTTCAACGAATTCTATTCACCTATTAAGGTATTCTTTGGTTCATTGGTATTTCAACTGAACCTTTATGCGGAAACAATATTCTGCTCTTCTGCGAAATCATTGAAAATAATTAAAATTGTTAAAAGTGAAATCTTTGAGCAGTACAATAATTAATGGGGTTTCTGAACTTGCATAAATATCCATAATATCAATATTGTTATGCGAGAAAATCTGTTAGTGTAAAGTATTCCTAATGTTTCCGCTGTTACGTTATTACCATGTAGCCATGGAGATTTGTATAATGTGCAAGGTAAATTTTTTGCTGCTAATACCAATTCGCAAAGTTTTAGCCATCCATAGACTTTAATCTTTCCTTTCAGGGAGACAAATTTTCGAAAAAATTTTTGCGTCATTCTCGAAAATAAATAACGACAATTTCAAATTAAATACCTGACATCTGGTGACTCTAAAAATTAAATGTATATTTCAGTATTAGCTCTACACTCACTCCTAAAACAGATTTAATTTGTTTATATATATTTGGAATCTGAAAGACTCAAATAGTTCCGTTTAATTGTATTTCCATGTTAAAACAATTAAATTGTGTGCAAACGTTACAACAAGTTGGTACTTCTAAAAATAAATTATATTGAAAAAACGAGTTTGAGAACATGTATAATCGAATGATTTATATTCTCGGACTGTAACGAGCTTGCCAGGATTCGAACCTGGAATCTTCTGATTCGTAGTCAGACGCGTTATCCATTGCGCCACAAGCCCGAAATCTTTTCAAATTATACAATATTTTTATCTGATTCCCAATCGCAACAATATCTTCGGTAAACTCTTGCAAATTCTGCTTCCGTCATCATCAACAATTCGACCGCGGTTCAACGTTAATTTATTTGTATTTTTGCATTACCTTCAAATTTCAATAATTCTTCGCATAATATAGTCTACAACTTTCAATCATGCCCTTAGTCACTCTTTCACCTACTTTATCTTATTTTCTGAAAATTAAAATAAAATCTCATGGTGGGCATGGTATTCAAGTATCTGACATTGTCAAAACATCTGAATTACGTATTCGATTGGTCAACTCAGTTTCATTTTTTAGAATTAATCTGAACATTAGCATTTTACAATATTTCCATTAAAGGGCTTTCTTTCAACCAATTCTATTCACCTATTAAAGGTATTCTTTGGTCATTGGCATTTCAACTGAACTTCTATACGGAAAACAATATCCTGCTCTTCTGCGAAATCATTGAAAATAATTAAAAATTGTTAAAAGTGAAATCTTTGAGCAGTACAATAATTAATGGGGTTTCTGACCTTGCATAAATATCCATAATATCAATATTGTTATGCGAGAAAATCTGTTAGTGTAAAGTATTCCTAATGTTTCCGCTGTTACGTTATTACCATGTAGCCATGGAGATTTGTATAATGTGCAACGTAATTCTTTGTTCCTGTTAATACCATTTCGGAATGTTTTATCCATCCATAGACTTTAATCTTTCCTTTCAGGGAGACAAATTTTCGAAAAATTTTTGCGTCATTCTCGAAAATAAATAACGACAATTTCAAATTAAATACCTGACATCTGGTGACTCTAAAAATTAAATGTATATTTCAGTATTAGCTCTATTACACTTCCTAAAACAGATTTAATTTGTTTATATATGTTTAGAATCTGAAAGACTCAAGTTGTTCCGTTTAATTGTATTTCCATGTCCAAACAATGAAATTGTGTGCAAACGTTACAACAAAGTAGGTAATTTCTCAAAATAAATTATATTGAATAATAGACTCAAGTTGTTCCGTTTATTTGTATTTCCATGTTAAAACAATTAAATTTGTGTGCAAAGGTTACAACAAATTAGGTAATTTCTAAAAATAAATTATATTGAATGATAGACTAAAGTTGTTCCGTTTAATTGTATTTCCATATTATCACAATTAAATTTGTGTGCAAACGTTATAAAAAAGTAGGTAATTTCAAAAAATAAATTATATGAATGATAGACTAAAGTGTTCCTTTTAATTGTATTCCATATTATCACAATTAAATTTGTGTGCAAACGTTAAAAAAGTAGGTAATTTCAAAAAATAAATTATATTGAAAAAAAAAGAGAGTTTGAGAACATTTATAATCGAATGATTTATATTCTCAGACTGTAACGAGCTTGCCAGGATTCGAACCTGGAATCTTCTGATTCGTAGTCAGACGCGTTATCCATTGCGCCACAAGCCCGAAATCCTTTTCAAATATACAATATTTTATCTGATTCCCAATCGCAACAATATCTTCGGTAAACTCTTGCAAATTCTGCTTCCTTCATCAACAATTCATCCACGGTTCAACGTTAATTTTTTCTATTTTGCATTACCTTCAAATTTTCAATAATTCTTCGCATAATATATTCTACAACTTTCAATCATTTTCCTAGTCACTCTTTCACCTACTTTATCTTATTTTCTGAAAATTCAAATAAAAATCTCATGTGGGCATGGTATTCAAGTATCTGACATTGTCAAAACATCTGAATTACGTATTCGATTGGTCAACTCAGTTTCATTCTTTTTAGAAATAATCTGAACATTAGCATTTTACAATATTTCCATTAAAGGGCTTTCTTTCAACGAATTCTATTCACCTATTAAAGGTATTCTTTGGTTCATTGGCATTTCAACTGAACCTTTATGCGGAAACAATATCTGCTCTTCTGCGAAATCATTGAAAATAATTAAAAATTGTTAAAAGTGAAATCTTTGAGCAGTACAATAATTAATGGGGTTTCTGAACTTGCATAAATATCCATAATATCAATATTTTATGCGAGAAAATCTGTTAGTGTAAAGTATTCCTTATGTTTCCGCTGTTACGTTATTACCATGTAGCCATGGAGATTTGTATAATGTGCAAGGTAAATTTTTTTTCTGCTAATACCAATTCGCAAAGTTTTAGCCATCCATAGACTTTAATCTTTCCTTTCAGGGAGACAAATTTTCGAAAAATTTTTGCGTCATTCTCGAAAATAAATAACGACAATTTCAAATTAAATACCTGACATCTGGTGACTCTAAAAATTAAATGTATATTTCAGTATTAGCTCTATCACACTTCCTAAAACAGATTTAATTTGTTTATATATATTTGGAATCTAAAAGACTCAAATAGTTCCGTTTAATTGTATTTCCATGTTAAAACAATTAAATTTGTGTGCAAACGTTACAACAAAGTTGGTAATTTCTAAAAATTAATTATATTGAAAAACGAGTTTGAGAACATGTATAATCGAATGATTTATATTCTCAGACTGTAACGAGCTTGCCAGGATTCGAACCTGGAATCTTCTGATTCGTAGTCAGACGCGTTATCCATTGCGCCACAAGCCCGAAATCTTTTCAAATTATACAATATTTTTATCTGATTCCCAATCGCAACAATATCTTCGGTAAACTCTTGCAAATTCTGCTTCCGTCATCAACAATTCGACCGCGGTTCAACGTTAATTTATTTGTATTTTGCATTACCTTCAAATTTTCAATAATTCTTCGCATAATATAGTCTACAACTTTCAATCATTGCCCTTAGTCACTCTTTCACCTACTTTATCTTATTTTCTGAAAATTCAAATAAAATCTCATGGTGGGCATGGTATTCAAGTATCTGACATTGTCAAAACATCTGAATTACGTATTCGATTGGTCAACTCAGTTTCTTTCTTTTTAGAAATAATCTGAGCATTAGCATTTTCCAATATTTCCATTAAAGGGCTTTCTTTCAACGAATTCTATTCACCTATTAAAGGTATTCTTTGGTTCATTGGCATTTCAACTGAACTTCTATACGGAAACAATATCCTGCTCTTCTGCGAAATCATTGAAAATAATTAAAAATTGTTAAAAGTGAAATCTTTGAGCAGTACAATAATTAATGGGGTTTCTGAACTTGCATAAATATCCATAATATCAATATTGTTATGCGAGAAAATCTGTTAGTGTAAAGTATTCCTAATGTTTCCGCTGTTACGTTATTACCATGTAGCCATGGAGATTTGTATAATGTGCAACGTAAATCTTTTTTCCTGTTAATACCATTTCGGAATGTTTTATCCATCCATAGACTTTAATCTTTCCTTTCAGGGAGACAAATTTTCGAAAAATTTTTGCGTCATTCTCAAAATAAATAACGACAATTTCAAATTAAATACCTGACATCTGGTGACTCTAAAAATTAAATGTATATTTCAGTATTAGCTCTATTACACTTCCTAAAACAGATTTAATTTGTTTATATATGTTTAGAATCTGAAAGACTCAAGTTGTTCCGTTTAATTGTATTTCCATGTCCAAACAATGAAATTTGTGTGCAAACGTTACAACAAAGTAGGTAATTTCTCAAAATAAATTATATTGAATAATAGACTCAAGTTGTTCCGTTTATTTGTATTTCCATGTTAAAACAATTAAATTTGTGTGCAAAGGTTACAACAAATTAGGTAATTTCTAAAAATAAATTATATTGAATGATAGACTAAAGTTGTTCCGTTTAATTGTATTTCCATATTATCACAATTAAATTTGTGTGCAAACGTTATAAAAAAGTAGGTAATTTCAAAAAATAAATTATATTGAATGATAGACTAAAGTTGTTCCTTTTAATTGTATTTCCATATTATCACAATTAAATTTGTGTGCAAACGTTAAAAAAGTAGGTAATTTCAAAAAATAAATTATATTGAAAAAAAAAGAGAGTTTGAGAACATTTATAATCGAATGATTTATATTCTCAGACTGTAACGAGCTTGCCAGGATTCGAACCTGGAATCTTCTGATTCGTAGTCAGACGCGTTATCCATTGCGCCACAAGCCCGAAATCCTTTCAAATTATACAATATATTTATCTGATTCCCAATCGCAACAATATCTTCGGTAAACTCTTGCAAATTCTGCTTCCTTCATCAACAATTCATCCACGGTTCAACGTTAATTTTTTCTATTTTTGCATTACCTTCAAATTTTCAATAATTCTTCGCATAATATATTCTACAACTTTCAATCATTTTCCTAGTCACTCTTTCACCTACTTTATCTTATTTTCTGAAAATTCAAATAAAAATCTCATGTGGGCATGGTATTCAAGTATCTGACATTGTCAAAACATCTGAATTAAGTATTCGATTGGTCAACTCAGTTTCTTCTTTTTAGAAATAATCTGAACATTAGCATTTTCCAATATTTCCATTAAAGGGCTTTCTTTCAACGAATTCTATTCACCTATTAAAGGTATTCTTTGGTTCATTGGCATTTCAACTGAACCTTTATACGGAAACAATATCCTGCTCTTCAGCGAAATCATTGAAAATAATTAAAATTGTTAAAAGTGAAATCTTTGAGCAGTACAATAATTAATGGGGTTTCTGAACTTGCATAAATATCCATAATATCAATATTGTTATGGAAGAATATCTGTTAGTGTAAAGTATCCCTATGTTTCCGCTGTTACGTTATTACCATGTAGCCATGGAGATATGTATAATGTGCAAGGTAAATTTTTTTCTGCTAATACCAATTCGCAAAGTTTTAGCCATCCATAGACTTTAATCTTTCCTTTCAGGGAGACAAATTTTCGAAAAATTTGCGTCATTCTCGAAAATAAATAACGACAATTTCAAATTAAATACCTGACATCTGGTGACTCTAAAAATTAAATGTATATTTCAGTATTAGCTCTATCACACTTCCTAAAACAGATTTAATTTGTTTATATATATTTGGAATCTGAAAGACTCAAATAGTTCCGTTTAATTGTATTTCCATGTTAAAACAATTAAATTTGTGTGCAAACGTTACAACAAAGTTGGTAATTTCTAAAAATAATTATATTGAAAAAACGAGTTTGAGAACATGTATAATCGAATGATTTATATTCTCAGACTGTAACGAGCTTGCCAGGATTCGAACCTGGAATCTTCTGATTCGTAGTCAGACGCGTTATCCATTGCGCCACAAGCCCGAAATCTGTTTCAAATTATACAATATTTTTATCTGATTCCCAATCGCAACAATATCTTCGGTAAACTCTTGCAAATTCTGCTTCCTTCATCAACAATTCGACCACGGTTCAACGTTAATTTTTTGTATTTTTGCATTACCTTCAAATTTTCAATAATTCTTCGCATAATATAGTCTACAACTTTCAATCATTCCCCTAGTCACTCTTTCACCTACTTTATCTTATTTTCTGAAAATTCAAATAAAAATCTCATGTTGGGCATGGTATTCAAGTATCTGACATTGTCAAAACATCTGAATTAAGTATTCGATTGGTCAACTCAGTTTCTTTCTTTTTAGAAATAATCTGAACATTAGCATTTTCCAATATTTCCATTAAAGGGCTTTCTTTCAACGAATTCTATTCACCTATTAAAGGTATTCTTTGGTTCATTGGCATTTCAACTGAACCTTTATACGGAAACAATATCCTGCTCTTCAGCGAAATCATTGAAAATAATTAAAAATTGTTAAAAGTGAAATCTTTGAGCAGTACAATAATTAATGGGGTTTCTGAACTTGCATAAATATCCATAATATCAATATTGTTATGGAAGAATATCTGTTGTGTAAAGTATTCCTTATGTTTCCGCTGTTACGTTATTACCATGTAGCCATGGAGATTTGTATAATGTGCAAGGTAAATTTTTTTTCTGCTAATACCA
The DNA here is from genome assembly GCA_018389105.1 of Nautilus pompilius. Lineage (NCBI taxonomy): Eukaryota > Metazoa > Mollusca > Cephalopoda > Nautilida > Nautilidae > Nautilus > Nautilus pompilius. The sequence continues at coordinate 2,791 of JACATO010000417.1, read as the reverse complement.
ATTCGCAAAGTTTTAGCCATCCATAGACTTTAATCTTTCCTTTCAGGGAGACAAATTTTCGAAAAATTTTTGCGTCATTCTCGAAAATAAATAACGACAATTTCAAATTAAATACCTGACATCTTGTGACTCTAAAAATTAAATGTATATTTCAGTATTAGCTCTATCACACTTCCTAAAACAGATTTAATTTGTTTATATATATTTGGAATCTGAAAGACTCAAATAGTTCCGTTTAATTGTATTTCCATGTTAAAACAATTAAATTTGTGTGCAAACGTTTCAACAAAGTTGGTAATTTCTAAAAATAAATTATATTGAAAAACGAGTTTGAGAACATGTATAATCGAATGATTTATATTCTCAGACTGTAACGAGCTTGCCAGGATTCGAACCTGGAATCTTCTGATTCGTAGTCAGACGCGTTATCCATTGCGCCACAAGCCCGAAATCCTTTTCAAATTATACAATATTTTATCTGATTCCCAATCGCAACAATATCTTCGGTAAACTCTTGCAAATTCTGCTTCCTTCATCAACAATTCGACCACGGTTCAACGTTAATTTTTTGTATTTTTGCATTACCTTCAAATTTTCAATAATTCTTCGCATAATATAGTCTACAACTTTCAATCATTCCCCTAATCACTCTTTCACCTACTTTATCTTATTTTCTGAAAATTCAAATAAAATCTCATGTTGGGCATGGTATTCAAGTATCTGACATTGTCAAAACATCTGAATTAAGTATTCGATTGGTCAACTCAGTTTCTTTCTTTTTAGAAATAATCTGAACATTAGCATTTTCCAATATTTCCATTAAAGGGCTTTCTTTCAACGAATTCTATTTCACCTATTAAAGGTATTCTTTGGTTCATTGGCATTTCAACTGAACCTTTATACGGAAACAATATCTGCTCTTCAGCGAAATCATTGAAAATAATTAAAAATTGTTAAAAGTGAAATCTTTGAGCAGTACAATAATAATGGGGTTTCTGAACTTGCATAAATATCCATAATATCAATATTGTTATGGAAGAATATCTGTTAGTGTAAAGTATTCCTTATGTTTCCGCTGTTACGTTATTACCATGTAGCCATGGAGATTTGTATAATGTGCAAGGTAAATTTTTTTTCTGCTAATACCAATTCGCAAAGTTTTAGCCATCCATAGACTTTAATCTTTCCTTTCAGGGAGACAAATTTTCGAAAAATTTTGCGTCATTCTCGAAAATAAATAACGACAATTTCAAATAAATACCTGACATCTTGTGACTCTAAAAATTAAATGTATATTTCAGTATTAGCTCTATCACACTTCCTAAAACAGATTTAATTTGTTTATATATATTTGGAATCTGAAAGACTCAAATAGTTCCGTTTAATTGTATTTCCATGTTAAAACAATTAAATTTGTGTGCAAACGTTTCAACAAAGTTGGTAATTTCTAAAAATAAATTATATTGAAAAACGAGTTTGAGAACATGTATAATCGAATGATTTATATTCTCAGACTGTAACGAGCTTGCCAGGATTCGAACCTGGAATCTTCTGATTCGTAGTCAGACGCGTTATCCATTGCGCCACAAGCCCGAAATCCTTTTCAAATTATACAATATTTTTATCTGATTCCCAATCGCAACAATATCTTCGGTAAACTCTTGCAAATTCTGCTTCCTTCATCAACAATTCGACCACGGTTCAACGTTAATTTTTTTGTATTTTTGCATTACCTTCAAATTTTCAATAGTTCTTCGCATAATATAGTCTACAACTTTCAACCATTCCCCTAATCGCTCTTTCACCTACTTTATCTTATTTTCTGAAAATTCAAATAAAATCTCATGTTGGGCATGGTATTCAAGTATCTGACATTGTCAAAACATCTGAATTAAGTATTCGATTGGTCAACTCAGTTTCTTTCTTTTTAGAAATAATCTGAACATTAGCATTTTCCAATATTTCCATTAAAGGGCTTTCTTTCAACGAATTCTATTCACCTATTAAAGGTATTCTTTGGTTCATTGGCATTTCAACTGAACCTTTATACGGAAACAATATCCTGCTCTTCAGCGAAATCATTGAAAATAATTAAAAATTGTTAAAAGTGAAATCTTTGAGCAGTACAATAATTAATGGGGTTTCTGTACTTGCATAAATATCCATAATATCAATATTGTTATGGAAGAATATCTGTTAGTGTAAAGTATTCCTTATGTTTCCGCTGTTACGTTATTACCATGTAGCCATGGAGATTTGTATAATGTGCAAGGTAAATTTTTTTTCTGCTAATACCAATTCGCAAAGTTTTAGCCATCCATAGACTTTAATCTTTCCTTTCAGGGAGACAAATTTTCGAAAAATTTTTGCGTCATTCTCGAAAATAAATAACGACAATTTCAAATTAAATACCTGACATCTTGTGACTCTAAAAATTAAATGTATATTTCAGTATTAGCTCTTATCACACTTCCTAAAACAGATTTAATTTGTTTTATATATTTGGAATCTGAAAGGACTCAAATAGTTCCGTTTATTTGTATTTCCATGTTAAAACAATAAATTTGTGTGCAAACGTTTCAAACAAGTTGGTAATTTCTAAAAATAAATTATATTGAAAACGAGTTTGAGAACATGTATAATCGAATGATTTATATTCTCAGACTGTTAACGAGCTTGCCAGGATTCGAATCATGGAATTTCTTCTGACGTATTCAGACGCGTTATCCATTGCCGCCCAACAAGCCCGAAAACCTTTTCCATTAATTATACAATATTTTTATCTTGAATC
>JACATO010000416.1:0-35410 GCA_018389105.1 Nautilus pompilius | reverse complement strand
AGAGAGGAGAGAGAGGAAAGAGAGGAAGGAGAGAAAGAGGAAGAAAAAGGAGAAAAGAGAGAGAAAGAAGATGACAGAGAGAGAAAGAGGAGAGAGAGGGTAAGGAGAGAGAGAGAGAGAGAGAGAGAGAAGAGAGAGAGAGGAGAGAGAGAGGGAGGCAGAGAGAGAGAGGAGGAGAGAGAGAGAGAAGAAGAAGAGAGAGAGAGAGAGAGAGAGATGTATTTTTTTTGTTTTCTTTTTGACTTCGGCTGATGAGAAAACAAAACTGGAACACTTTCAAAACCCACACTCTTTCGGCTCAGCCGGTTCCGGACACCTGTCAGGCCCGCAGTTAATGACGTCTGGGACCCTACTCGATGCACGCATCTCGCGAGATGGAGATGTTCTGGTTTTTCGCTCAGACCGCTGCTCGCCATTCTAGGTGAGCGGAGTCCTGGGTGGGATGGGGCATCTCTTGCCTGTCCGAAAACGGGTCTTTTTAAAATAAAAACAAAATGTCGAACTTGCATCAAAAATGGACACGGTTATATATTTTGACACAGACCTGCATCCCGCTCTCTGAGAATCGAAGGTGAGCCGTAATTTTTAAAACGCTTCATCAGGTCTGTGGCCCGCCCCAACTTCCTCCTCTTCTAAAACGCTAGTGGTCACCGCTGCTACCGCCTTCATCTTTGATACCGATCAACTTGTTTCCCAGATTAGATCTAGACGGAGATCCGGGCCAATCAGTCTGCACCTTCACCGCTGTAACCGTCTGGAGCCCAATTCGCCGCCGTAGTTTCGAATCTATAGTAAAAACTGGGCTCTCTTTTACTATATTCAGCAGGGGTCGCGTACAAACGTGTTACAAATGGTTCATCCTCATCCAAATGTTGCTACAACAGAAACAATTTGATTCTGTTCTACGCACAAGTTGAAACGTATATCGGTATAGCAGTTCCGTTCTCTGAATCTACTGCTGGTTCCCGAAAATCGAGAACCATAGATTTAGAAATGGTGTTATATACGAGCGATAAATGGACCAAGGGGATGAAGAAAACAACAACAACCACGACAACAAAGACTTGCCGAATTCTCCTGCCTCAATACATGTAACCAGCTTTTAAAAAACAATTGTTATTTTCCACAAAACAACAACAAAAAGGTAGGTACCGCTTTTGCTTCATAGTTATCTAAGAGACCCTCTCCCCAGCAGCAGCAGCATCCCAAGAAAGAAAGAGACTCGTAGGGGTGGGTCGGTCGGGCCGGACGGATACGCCGAAAAGCCTTTGCGAAATTAAAAAGTAAAAGGATCCAGTTTACTACATGTTAGGGCAACAACAGCAAAAGAGAGGGGAAGGGGAAGGGGGCTGCGATATCAACTCGGAGGCTGCTCTTAAAACGCTGCATGGGAGACGGAAAGACGGGCGAAAGAAACGGGTTCGCAGCGATCGGACGACCCTCGGCCATCTTGACGGGAAACTGTAGCCCGTTTTCTCTCCTCCCCCCCCAACCCAGCCACCCACCCCGTGTTTCACGTCGGCCTCTTCGTTCACTCGTCTTTTGGCAGCTTCTGCGCGGCGGCTACCGGGGGAGTTCTTCTATTTATCTATCTTAAATAGGGAGGTTCCTGATGCTGTAAGGATGAACCTGATAATCCGGCAAGGGCGCTTAGCGGCTAATCGTCGCCCCACCCCATTCTCTCACCCTCCTCCCTCCACGAAGAACGCAAACGGTCCATATTTCCATCCGTCAGTCGTTGAGAAACACGGACTGTGAAGCGACTACGACTTTTGCAAAAATTTCGCCTGTTGAAAAAAAAGAAAGGAGAAAGCAGCCTCGTGGTGGGGATAACCATCTCCAGAAAAAAGAGCGTAATTCCATTACATCCCTCGATATAACTGTTCTAGTTCTTTAAAAAAAAAAAAGAGTTTAATCCACTGAATCTTTTAAGTGATGTTCCACATTCTTCAGAAGACTCTTCAATGAACTAAAGAAGTTCGCGTCGTCCATACTTTTGCTTGTTTTCTACATTAGACAGATGAATAAATCAATAACCCGAACCACCTCCAACCCGAACCACATCTAACCCTAACCTCTAACCCGAATCACCTCTAACTCTAACCCTCACTTCTAACCCTAACCTCTAACCCGAATCACCTCTAACTCTAACCCTCACTTCTAACCCTAACCTCTAACCCGAATCACCTCTAACCCTAACCTCTAACTCTAACCCTCACTTCTAACCCTAACCTCTAACCCTAACCTCTAACTCTAACCCTCACTTCTAACCCTAACCTCTAACCCGAATCACCTCTAACTCTAACCCTCACTTCTAACCCTAACCTCTAACCCGAATCACCTCTAACCCTAACCTCTAACTCTAACCCTCACTTCTAACCCTAATCTCTAACCCGAATCACCTCTAACCCTAACCTCTAACTCGAACCGAACCTTCTTGGAAAGTACAACCATTTATTATTAATTAATCCATTTGAATTCTGTTTGTTTGTTTTTTAAATAGTCTAATGGCAGCTAATTTCAAATTTAATTAAAACAATTTGAATTTTCCCCCACGATTAAATAAATAATTAATTTGTTAAATAATAAGTTGATACATTTTGGAGGAGGTTAGCGTTAAGAAATAAAAAGCAGTTCTTACAATAGAAGGGGGGAAATGGAATGTTGTCGTGTTTATGTTTCTTCTTGTCAGACTCTGTTGTTTGGTTATTTTTGTTTTCGTATTTTTAATATTAAAAATAAAATAAAAAAAATTTTTTTTGATTTCCACCCGAGAAGAGCGAAATAAAGAAGGGGGGGATAATCAGGCGTGAGACAATAAAGGCGGCGACGACATCCGGTCCAGTTGTTTCGTCGAACTCGAGTTATTTGTTGTTGTTGTTTTGTTTTGTTTTTTTTAGTCTCTTTGTACGATAATTTATCGTCAGCTGTTCGAAATGACGGCGGTGTTCGATAATTAATCTTTAAAGTGATTTTTATTGTTGCTGCTGCTGCTGCTGCTGTTGTTGATTGCGGTGGTGTCGCTTTTCCGGCTACTGAATAATCTCCCGTTTGTCGGCGCAGCCGCGACTGACTTCTCGGCGAAACTCGCCCTAACAGAAAACACAACCCAAAGGATCGGTACGCACGGTACTTTTCCTTCTTCTTCTTTTTTATTGCTTTTAAAGTTGTGACTAATGAAAGTCCGTTTTCTTTTGTCTTATATTTGCTGAATAGTTAGTAAACCGCCCGAAAGTTTCGCCTCGGGGCCCAGCTCCAGATGCACGTGATACGATGTCGTCACCTGGCCCCCCTCGGCTGAGTTGAATGGATTTTGATTCGAGTAACATCCGCTGAATGTTACACCAGAAATTGTCTGTTGTTTTTGGTTTCGGTATAAACCAACCCCCCCCCTTCCCCCCACCCTTGCGAGGCGACGTTTGGAAAGAAGGATTCGGTGTTGAACAAAATCAAGGGTGCGTAGAAAAGATACCGACTGAGAAGATCAGAAGCACGGGTCTGTTTATTCGTTATAGTTATTCATCTAAACCCTTCTACTCGTGTGATATACTCCTCGATGCTGATCTTCAAATACCCGAGTTAACTATCACGAAATCACAAACGTCCTCACACTTCGCTTAAATACCGGGAACATTTCAAATTCAGAACAGAGCCGTCGTGACTGCCATCTACTTGCCAAAACCGGTACTAATAATTTTTTTAAAAAAAAACAAACAAACTAACTAAACAACTACTACCGACAAGGTTTAATTAGTAGTCCATTCATATGCATACATTTGGATTTAATGGACGGACTGCTGGGAATCTAGATTCTACCAGACAAGAGATGAAAAGTTCTTCGTAGAATAACAGCTAACTTATCTCATTTTTATTTTATATATCTATATATACGAGAGAGAGCGAGAGGAGAGAGGAGAGGAGAGAGAGCGAGAGAGAGAGAGGAGAGAATGACGTCAATATAAAGAGAGATGAAGATGGAGAGGGAGAGAGAGAGAGAATGATGTCAATATAGAGAGAGATGAAGATGGAGGAGGGGGGGGGAGAGAGGAGAGAGAGAGAGAGAAAAAGAGAGAGAGAATGACGTCAATATAGAGAGAGATGAAGATGGAGGGGGAGGGGGAGAGGAGAGGAGAGAGAGAGAGAATGACGTCAATATAGAGAGAGATGAAGATGGAGAGGAGGGGAGAGAGAGAGAGAGAGAGAGAGAATGACGTCAATATAGAGAGAGATGAAGATGGAGAGAGCGAGAGCGAGAGAATGACGTCAATATAGAGAGAGATGAAGATGGAGAGGGAGGGAGGAGAGAGAGAGAGAGAGAGTGAGAGCGAGAGTTGGAGATTAAAAAACTTACATCTGTTATAGTCTTACTTATATTTCAAAACGAAAACACATCTTTCTTTCTGAAGCCGTATGTTCTCATTTAATATGAACAGATCCTACGACGAATTTATGGGTAGTTGTATATATATATATATATATATATAAAATTATAATATGCAGGGAGGGAAGATATTGCCGATCTACGCCGTAAATAGCAAGCGTTTTACAAGTTTATAATTCCCTTCTGCAAATAACTGCGCACGATTTTTTTTTTTTTTTATTTTGACATTTTTCTTCTCATGCTCTTTCTATTACCGACAGCGTGGTGGATAGCAGTTTTGATGTGCTCTGGTTTCCGCCCTACCTCATTGCACAGGGGAGGTAAGCTGGCGAGTCTAATTTGCGATCGTTATATATTTTACTTAACTACTGGTGAAAATAAAAAAAAAAAAATACTAACAGAAAACCAGCGCGTGACCTTTAAAAGGAGGTCAGCTGGATCAAAGAATGTGAGATGTACTGCATCTCTGGTGCAATTTCCCCCCCCCCCCCGTCCACCATATCAAGGGTCATGTACATGTATCCGGAACGTTTCGAACATAACCGTCTCAGATCGATGTTTAGAGTGCTTTCATCTTCGCCCTGACGTTCCCTTCACGGAGAGATGCTCCCTCCTCCACTGTCGTTCTTGAACGATCTCTGGAATAAAAAATTTTCAAAAATAAATAAATAAATAAATAAATAAAAGAAATTCCAAAGTTTAGATTTAGTAGAAACGTAAAGAAGAGTTACTGTTCGTGGATGGATTCCGTTTTGCCTAATGACAGACCTCGGTGTTCGTTAAATCTCAGAAACGCTAAAAGGAAGAAGGAAAGAAAAAAAGAACAAAAACGAACAACCTACTTGACCTTTGGAAAATTACTCTATGTTTGTTTTGTTTGTTTTTTTTTAAAACGCTCCAAACGTTAGTTTTCGAGGTTAGATCGCGGCATTCATCCTTGCGAATATAAGGAGCACTTCAGAATTCGTGGCGTCACTGCCATTCCGTTTCAGGCCCGCATTTTGAAATCTAGACAAACCCGCTTTTCTTCTCGCGTCAAACGGGGTTCCTGGTTTGAGCTGAAGAATTTCATTCCGGTTATGTCGGTTCATTTCCTTGGCGAATAGCCGAATTTCAGAAACTAATAATAAATAAGAGAAGGAAGAGGGGCAGGAGGTAAAACGAGTGGCAATATAGACACGGACGCGATATATATATATTATATATATAATTTTCTTTTTTTTCATTCTTCCTTTTCCGCCATTTACCTGGACCCAGACCGAAACGAACAAAACAACAGAATGTCGGGAATGTTATTATTATTATTATTATTATTATTATTATTTTATTATTATTATTATTAAGCTAGCTACTTGTGAAGCCGTACTTCAATAACTGAACGCATAAATAGGGTTTCCTGTAATAATCGCCACCGAGGGGAGGAGGCCCCCCCCCACCATTTGCCTTTTATTCTTTTTTTCGCGAAAACTCCCGAGACGACCCCCCGGGGTGGGGGGGGGGAGGTCCCGAAGAATCGCCGATGCGTAGCTGACTCCAACCCTCGATCGCGGTCTCTCCTCCGTTCTTCTCGCCCGGAGGAGACCGTGAAATAGTTCGTCGCGCGTAGCGTAAACCCACCTTCGATTCCGTCCCGTTGCCTCCCTTCGCTTTACTCTCGTTCTGTGTTGTTGTTGTTTTTTTTGTTTTTTTCCTTTTGCTCAACCTCCTAAACCCCCACCCCCCCCGCCGCCCTCTGTTGCCAAAAAGTAGTAGCGTTGTCGGTATTGCGTTAACTAATCCACCCACCCGACTATTTCTCTTGCCGAGACTCTTAGACCAGAGTAATGGCTGGTCAGTGCGCGTCACCGACCCGAGGAAGGTGTGTCGTCAGAGACCTCGTAGAGCAGGGCAACAGCGGCGATCCTTAGTTGGATTCCAGTCGCGATAAACCCTTACTAAAGACTCGCATATTTGTTCTATGTATTCATCGCTACGCCATTTTTGTTTAAACCAGGCGGGCGGAGGAGGAAGAGGGGGAGAAATGGTTCATGTTGTAGTTATTTAGCACTTAACGGTAGATAACTCTTAAGAGAAAATAACTGGGTTTTTATTCTCTCTTTAGGTTCCGGTGAAAATCGCACATTAAAACTACAGCAAGGAAAGTTCGAGGGGAACCTTTTTAGACACATGTGTGAGGTTATTTCTGTTTCCCCCCCTTAAAACCCAACATCCGGGTTATTTTCTCGAGTGACTCGCCCGGATGATATCCGCAGTTCGATTATTCTTCGCGTTTAAAGATATTTTTTTTATTTTTTTTTTTTTTTACATGTCTAAGGTAACAAGGGGATAAATGTGTGGCCCCTGTCTGTGCTAGACGGGAGTCCAGAGGATTGCCGATCTGTTAGAGGTTAGGGTCTCAGAGTATCACATCTAAAAAGCTTGGATTTTTGGACGTTTGAGAGAGGGGGGCGTAAAGGAAGGTTCTCGGATAATTAGGGGGGGATGGGATTTTTATGGTAACTAATTTTAAGGGGGAGGGGTCAGAATTAAAAAAAAATAAATTAGCTAAGATTCCACCTCGGAAAGACATCGAGAACTGTTCCTTAATGGTAAAATCGTTAGTGGGCGGAATGGGCCGGCAGAATTGGTGGCGTCAATCGGTTTAAGGACGGTAGGATGGAGATTTCTATTCCATGTGGGGAGGGGCCCTCGTGTGGGCCATCTTCGTGGCCCTTCGTCAGCACTAAACAAATCTACTTTGGCTCCGACCTAAACTTTTTTACCTAATGTTTTGATTACATGAGTGTGTTCGTGTGTGTGTGTGTGTGGTGGGTGTTCGTGTGTGTGTGTGTTCGTGTGTGTTCGTCTGTACTCGTGTGTGTGTGTGTGGTGTTCGTGTGTACTCGTGTGTGTGTGTTCGTGTGTGTGTGTGTGTTCGTGTGTGTGTCGTGTGTACTCGTGTGTGTGTGTGTTTTGGTGTACGGTTTACATTTAGGCTGTAGTACTTGAATTTCTATCTAATCTTCTCCTTACACAAACTAAAAAAATAAATAAATAATATTTCGTTACGCGTCTTCCCCCTTTTTGTAGTTAGTTTATTAATTAGAAGCAATAAATAGTTAATTTTTGCAATAATTTATCTTACAAATTCGTTTAGTAGAGCATATACTAATGTTTTAATAATTAGACCAGTATCCCTTTTCACCTTACTATTGTCATCTTATTATTATTATTATTTATTATATTATTATTATTATTATTATTATTATTATTATTATTATTATTATTTATTATTATTATTATTATTATTATTATTATTATTAGTCACTATTCTTTTGTTCACTCTTTCGAGAATTGACAGTTCTCAGTTATGGCTGCTGAACAACGTCAGTAGCATTGCTGGTTACCTTGGTGATTTAATAGACCTCACCAGTCAGATAATTCTCGCTGCTCCAAGGAGAACAGTTTCCTGAATCTGCGAACTATTGATCTTCGCTGGTAGCTTCTTAATCCATTTTCCAAAATGTTTCATGGTAGCCCCCGTCATGCCAATTACCAATGGGACGATAATTGTCTTAAGGCTCCACCTCCTACTACATGCAGATCGATGTACCTTCTGAACCTTTCCCGCTTCCCTCTGTTTGATGTTGTAGTCCCTTAGGATCGCTGCATGTACGAGCTGGCAGGTTTCTTTATCTGCGTCTTTTATAATGATGTCCGGTCCATTACATGCGATTCTCCTGTTTCCGTGAACCCGTCTATCTTTCTCGGGTGGTGGCCATATTTCCCTCTGATGTCACATCTTTGGGTTGGCATTCGCACCACTCGCCGCGTCCCTCAGTTTCGCGGTTTTGCGGAGATGGTGCCAGGCCATCGTCGCATCTCGTGATGTGTTCTGCTGCTGTGGGCGCTCTCCAGGCTGGGCCGCTCCCTGGCAGCTCTTCGTTCGTTCTTCTTCTACTAATAACAATAATGTGTGAGATGTTTTTTTGTCGGGTATCATAATACCAGGACCGGCCAGGTGTGCTCGCACGACAGCTATGCTTCCTGGAGGGCGTTAATCTGGATGTCTTCATCATGTTCCTGGCCGCTGCTGACCGAGGCAGTTGTGCCGATAAGCTCTTTTCGTGAGCACGAAGCATCTGTACTTCTACCACCTGCAGCAACGTTTACCATTTTCGGACAGAGCTGTCGTCACTCACCGACAGATGTCCCAACGGGACCTGGGGTGAACTTCTCTCATCTTCCTTGAGGCCCAGCCGATTCTGACAGATGCGATCCTTGCCCGACTCTCAGCGTTGGAAGTGACCCCTTAAAGTATCGCCCTCTATAACTATTTGGTAATATTTGAGTTCTATGGCGTTAAAATATATATTACCTTTCAGATCATCATCAAAAAGAAAACTGTACGGGGCCTTAATAGTCAAGCCTTCTGTGATAAGCCCTTCCTCAAATTCTCTACTTGCAGCAATCTCGAGCCATTTTTAATATTCTCCACAAATAGAAAGATATCAAACTTTTCTCTTGGGGTGACGTATAGTTTATTTATAATCAACAACGGACACGCGACCCCGGTTTCCTCTGTGAGAAAATACGTGATGAATCTTCAGAGGTCTCAGAGGAGGGCAATGAAGGGGAGGTTTATCCCTCCCCCCACCTCGTCTCCGCCCTCCCTACTCAGCGCTGCACTCGTTTGTTTGTTTTAATTATCGATATTTGCTGATATATATATATATATTTTTACTTGCCCCATATTTCGATTTTATCTCGCGATAGGCGTATCGATGGACCCTCGCACACTCCCAGCGTTAAAAAGTTGTCAAGCTCCCTTTAGTCAATAATAAAATTAAAATTAAAGATAACGGAATAAAGTTCGACAACCAAAGTCTCATTGATAATGTGGTAAAGGAAGTTACTTTACCACAATACAAGGGAAATAACTCAGTTTTGTTTTATTTTCAATTAATCGCTCGATTTCGATCGATTATTCAAAAACGGGGGGGAGAGGTAAATCGAATTAAAATATATACCTTTCTTTTTTACTCGAATAGATTTGTTCCATCTGATAAGTCCCCCTAAAAATCAGTCACGTGGTTAATCTCAATCCTCTGGCTTTTTCCGTGTAAAAACTCGAGCTTTGCTGGGTCAGACGTCGGCACATGCACATCCGGGTTATTACCCATCACCTGCATCCCTTCCATTCGATTTTGTCTGTAGTTATCGGATTTTCAATCTTATTTTGATGTGCGATTTGCCGGCCTCGCACTAATACGACATCGGCTTCCTGAGCGAAGCGGTTTACAACGCCTGCTCTATAGCTTAGTTCGGCTGGAATATAGGGGTCGCCGCAGAAGAAACGTTAAAGTGAAAATAGTTTTTAAATAAAGCAAACTCTCCTATGCCGAGTCTGGCCGGCTGTTCAGTAAATCGCAGTAGCGCTTCCCGAAATGCCCCGGCAATGTTTGGAAGACAGGAGGGGAGAGGGTTAACCTCCAAGTCGGTCGGAACAAGCGGTTTTCTGATATCCGACCGACTTGGAGGTTAACCCTCTCCGACAAAAAAAAAAAATTCCTAGGTGGGGGAACTCGATGATCGAAATGCAGCGAAGATAAGTATGGGGCTGTCAAGTAATATCAGTCCATGCGAGCTATCGCTAAATATTTTGTCGTGCGAGTCACCATTTTTACCATCTGATTGTACAGTTAGAACCCAGCGGTCATAAAACCCAGAGAACTCGTAGGATAGTCTTTTGGTTGAAGGTAACCTCTATCTCCATCAAATTAAAACTCCTCAACTGCATTATTGTCTCTCTTCCTCGTCCAAACAGTTTTCTGCTTTGTGCCGTGCATAATATTTTTTTTGCAGTCTTCACAAAACCTAACGATGTGAGAGCTAGAAGGACATAAAAGCTGAAATCACTCCTCTGGAGTTAACTTTTCTATTATACAGTCATCTCATGGTTTTAAAAAAAAAATACAGCATCATCCGCAGCCAGTCCAGTTGTGCCCTTATACTAACATTAATTAAATCCATCAGACTTCTAAAATTATCCGGGTGACTTGTCAATCCTTTCACAGCGGTCTCCTGTCCAGGATAAGGAACAGTCTCAATTTCTTTACCACCAAGAATATATCTAACCTGGCCGAACGGATGAAGAATTCCATTTTCTGGAAAACTAACGTTATCGGCGTTAGAAGTCGTCCTGACACATTCGAATCTTAATTTTCAACAGTTATATTAATCTCTAAACCGGTGCTGTTGACATCCGAGATAAGAATAGGCTCGTACTCGCGAAACTCAGAATTATTTACAGTTTCGTCAGTAACCAAATCCTCTGCTGTCAGGGTATTGATATACTAGATTTTCTGGAGTCTACCAAGTTTCCATTTAGTTCGATCTTTCTTTAAATACCCACCAAAAAGTGTCACTCGATCCAGAAATCGAATCATCTATGTCTTGGGAAAAGAGTTTCGGTTTTCACAGTTTGCTTTTGCATTAAGGAATCTCGATTTATAAAAATTTAGACTTTTCTATCTTAACGAATCGTCAGCTTCCTTATTTATTTTTTTAGCTATGGAAATACTCTCAGAACCTTCGGCCATCATTTTTGTTGTTTTTAGATTAGTCAAAACTTATCTAAGCATTTTATTTTGGAAAATCAATCCACCCTTTCAAATACCATAAAGATCTACATAACTTGTTAGAAAATTCAAGTTTGCTTCCCGGGAAAGAGAAGAAGTTGCAAAGAAGTGATGTTTTTAACGTAGGTGTAGGCTATAAGCCTTTTGATTCACAATTCTAAAGTTCTACGATACATCAGCTAAAATTAGGACAACAGTTTCAAAGGTAGGTATAAATACTCTCCTGTTTTATTATGATTCTCAAAATCCGGGTCTGAGATGCTCTTTTTGTTATCTAATCTGTCATAAATGATTCTGCTTTGTTGATTCACCATTAGTACACTATAATTGCTAAAGTCACCGATGAAGTAGTTGCCCCTTCTCTTCTGAAGGTTCCATTAGTTGTATGAATAATTGGTCTGGCTTTCATATTAGCCACTAATTTATCTAAACTTGTTCTCATAAATCTAAAGGAATCTTTGCTCTTTGAGAGCATCAGAGAGGTGAGGGGAATCACGACTGCCCAACTTTTCCACCATCTTTGAGAGTTTAATCTCTTTTCGAGGTTAATTTTTTCCTAACGTCCAAAATAACCATGATCTCTGACAGTTCAGCAGAAAAAAAAATACTTATAGAAAATTAAGAGTACAAGTTAATGGGAATCTGTTATCTTAGCTTTCCGATTACTTATCAGACAAATAGTTCTAGATCTTCGCTCATAGATGTCATCGGTGAACTAACCCCAAGGCTCTGTTTTAGGGCCAATTCTGTTTCTAATTTAACGACTTGGTTAATAAATCCAAGAAGTTTCTTGGATGGTGCCCCAACACTTGTACAGTAAGGCTAATACTAGCTTTCACGTTAGTTAACTCCGAACAGATTTTAATATATTGTTCTGCGGGGAGAACAGGCTTTTCAGAGCGTCTGTGGCACCTGTACCATAATTACCTGTCATCTTTCTAACCGATTAGTGTAGCTGTTGCCAAATAAAGACTTTTTTATTACAGTCATTATTATTACTTATGTCCGCAACCAGTAATTAGTCAGTTCTCTTTACAAAAAGCCGATACGTAATTAGTACTTCACGGATGAACTCGGACGAATGGATTTGGATGTTAACGCATTTTGGAAAATGAAAAAAACTTTACTTTATTTAATTTCCAGTTAAAGCTGCTTCCACCAAAATCTTGCGGTAAAAGACCAACTTTTAGCGTTTTGTTTTCTTTGTTCCTCCGATTCTCTTCGGACTCCACTTATTCTGATTTTGAATACCATAATATATCCCTTGTGTCGGGGGGCCGTGTTTTAGCTTATCATAGAGCAAAACACCAGGTTTCAAACTTAAAAAGGCCGTAAAATTGTTTAGTGAAAATGAAAGTAGAGCACGATATAGATAATCAACGGCAAAACCGATCGTGATAATACTAGAAAAGAAAAAAAGAGTCCGAAGATCAAATTATTGCAAAATGTTTATCTGGCTTCATGATGAAGAGAGAGAGGGGGGGTCGTTTTTGACAAATACCACGAAGCATGAGAAAGAAACGGTAGACTGGATTTGTACTAATCGGTCGGTGCCACCACCCACAACCGACATTACAGGTGACCGTCACCACCAGGAACGATGTCACGAATGCTCCCCGGCCGTTCTCGCTAACGACACTCTGCCCTTTCTAAAAGTAAGGACTCAACCGGGATTTTCTTTAAATGTTTAATATGTGCCACGTTAGCTAACATTGAAATTGCCATTTCAATCGAGATTTCTTTCTGTAGAATTCTGATGAAAACGCATTGTTTATTACCCAAAATCGATATTTAAATAGCACTTCCGTCTTTTATCAAAGGTCCAAATAGCATTGAGTTGAGCATTCCGGAAGCAGGGGTATTAACGGTCACTGGCGGTGCGGCTATCGCTCCTCTTCCCAGCATTCCGGAAGCAGGGGTATAACGGTCACTGGCGGTGCGGCTATCGCTCCTCTTCCCAGCATTCCGGAAACAGGGGTATAACGGTCACTGGCGGTGCGGCTATCGCTCCTCTTCCCAGCATTCCGGAAACAGGGGTATAACGGTCACTGGCGGTGCGGCTATCACTCCTCTTCCCAGCATTCCGGAAACAGAGGTATAACGGTCACTGGCGGTGCGGCTATCGCTCCTCTTCCCAGCATTCCGGAAACAGGGGTATAACGGTCACTGGCGGTGCGGCTATCGCTCCTCTTCCCGGCATTCCTGAAACATGGGTATTAACGGTCACTGGCGGTGCGGCTATCGCTCCTCTTCCCAGCATTCCGGAAACAGAGGTATAACGGTCACTGGCGGTGCGGCTATCACTCCTCTTCCCGGCATTCCGGAAACAGGGGTATAACGGTCACTGGCGGTGCGGCTATCACTCCTCTTCCCAGCATTCCGGAAACAGGGGTATAACGGTCACTGGCGGTGCGGCTATCACTCCTCTTCCCGGCATTCCGGAAACAGGGGTATAACGGTCACTGGCGGTGCGGCTATCACTCCTCTTCCCGGCATTCCGGAAACAGGGGTATAACGGTCACTGGCGGTGCAGCTATCACTCCTCTTCCCAGCATTCCGGAAACAGAGGTATAACGGTCACTGGCGGTGCGGCTATCGCTCCTCTTCCCAGCATTCCGGAAACAGGGGTATAACGGTCACTGGCGGTGCGGCTATCGCTCCTCTTCCCAGCATTCCGGAAACAAACATGCCAACAAGCAGCGGAAACGTGGCTCTTACAAATGCCGTGTCAGAATCTCTGTTCTCCGGCGACTCTTGGAGAACAACTTTCGACTTTTCGGCTATTAATGAGATCCCCATCTTCCAACTCTCTGGCTACCGCTGAAAAGTAGGAGGGATTTCCAAACTACGCGCCACTGCCAAAAAAGTGGGCTGATGTTGTAAGATAACAAGCCGAGTGAGAACTGTCACGAACGACTACCCTTCCTTTCAGATGGACAATAGAAGGCACAGGTTATTAAAACATCCGGTTACGGGCAAGAATAAAAGGGTCGCCGTAAATTAAGTAATAACTGCGGTACATGAAGAGGGTTCATTGTCAGTAGATGTATTATCCACTGAGTAAAATTATTTATACAAAACTGCTCTGCTATTTACCTTAGAGATAGTTACTATGCCTATTTCTTGGCAGCACCCTCAGTATCCTTTTACTACTTCGGTGTGCATGGAAGATGGGGGTTGTTCTTGGCCGTGCGGTAGCCTGGACAGGGCCTGAAGAGTTCGAATCCCGGTCGAAACCGCCTCAAGTTGGCAAACTACTACGTTTACGATGGAATGGCTGGCTTCTTTCCGCTCTTCTACACCGGCCGACCTTGCGGGTTTGTTCCGATTACTGCGGTTTCCAACTATATATATCAAAAGAAATAGAGTTCTGGCCGAGGTGTTCTCTAAGTTCGTTATGGCGGCTGAAGCCAAAACGCACCCCCCCTTCTACTTCTCTGAATCCCGACCTACGTCAACGGCCGGATCTAACAGGGGATAGATAAGTAACAGTTACCATCTGATTGTACATTTATAATTGTATCTGACAAAACAATTGCAAAATCCTGAGTGTTTGCAGAATACTTCTGGTCAAGTAGGAACCTTAAGCTTTACATCAGCTAAGCTACTTTTGTTTTAGGTTACCCACCTACATAAAAAAAAAACAAAGGTCTTTAAATTCAATAGGTGTAAGCTGATTACTGGGAATTATGGTCCATAGAACCCAAGTCTACCATTTCTTTATTAATTATACTAAAATGACTTCTTCTAAAATCTAGATTTAGATCAAATTTAAGATATCAATCTACTATTTGGAAGAGCACAATCATTAAATATAGGATGATTTGCTTCTTGGTTATTATCTCTAGTGGTTTGAGATCCTAGCACAATATGAAGCTCCAATCAAAACTAGAACTCTGTAAAACTGCAAGGGAATCAAACTGTCTATTAGCATAACCAATGGTGTAGTTACTTTTCTTTCAAACTTCTTAGCAAATTTTAGCTGCTGCTTGTCGGACAACTCTGCATCACATATATAACAACCATCTCCAAGAAGTTAGTCTTTCCTACCACAACTCCGTTCGCTCTAAAACTCGCATCGTTATCTCCCTTCCTCGTCAGAAACATTTCAAAGAGAGAGAAACTAAAGCTACACTTGGGGATTTAAAATTCTTGTCATGCACTCATATCTCTTTTTAAATCCTATATTAGCTCCTGCAGCTGCTTCACTGTCATCTTTATACCTGCATTGATTTATTCCACGTGGCTTGCTAAAATCATCCTGGTAAATTATCAGTTTTGCTCGAACCGGCTAAAGTATACTCTCGATTCTCTTATCCCTAAAATGTATTTAATCTGGCTATCGGCACCAGCACAATTCCCACTGTCAGCTCCTAGAAGTTCTCTTTCAGATAATATTCCGACTTTATGCGGTAACAAATTTACTTCCTGATTTTGAATTGTGATATAAATTTCTGCGCCGGGGGGGTGTATAGATTTGTTCCAGTTCTAGATTCATACTCGTGAAGCTCATATTTATTTATAGTTTTATCAATGATTAAATCTTCTCCCATGCCCATATATTCCATTTAATATACAAAAAAGCTATAAACAACTCAGTTGACTCCGTGCCAATTTAGCAACTTTAGTTATTTGTTTTACAAGTTCGTGACTTTTTCTTCTTTTTATTCCTGTGTGTTCTTTAAAGTCTTTTACTTCCTGGTCCGGCAACTAAAGGATTTATGTTTTGAAATCTACGAATTACTACAATTTTAAAGCAGGGATTGCCATAACCACTGCTTATTATTTTGGGTTTACTTTTTAAATATCCACAAGCTTTATTAACTTTAAAATTACTTTCAGCGCTATTTCCAATAGCTTTTATTGGGTTTTTTTTTGAGATAATTAGAAACATATCCATTAAAAGTATCAATCGATTCTCTCCTTAATATATTTTTGCTCATTTTTCTGAAGCATTTACTTTTTTTTTCTCAAAAGTTCAACTTTCTTTAAAACAAGTTTAAACTTGTCTCAAACACAATCTAAGTATTTCAGATGCCTATATTATTTCTGGCTTGATCTTGTAATCCAGATCTGAAGATATGAAATACGATTTTATTAACAGGTAAATAATCAACAACAAAAAAATTTTTTTTTTTTTATAATTCCCAATCAACTTATATCCAGGTAAAACATTTGAAAAAAAAACACATACTGTTATACATCGTTAGAAAGCCATGCCAATTAATGTATAAACCTTTTACTAAACCACAATCTGTCCACAAGAATAGAATTAATTGACAAAATATTATCCGGATTATGACTTTTATTATAGTCAGAAGATAAAATCTTCTTAAACTATTCTCTGCAGTAATCCCAACAATTATAGTGGGCGTGTACTTCCGCATCTGTGCTTGCGTTCTGATGATGTCAGACTTGTTCCGGGAGCAAGGTGGGTAAGACAAACCCGTGAAGAGTACGTGACTGAAAAACTATTGCCCACTGTCTTCTAATAAATATACTTCGCAGCGAGAATCTGAAATAATTTTGTTTTTAAAACTGATTGTAGAGAGGCCTTGATTTTGACGAGACGGTGTAACAACTCTCTGTAAAAGGGAAGCGTGGCGCCTAGCGGGTTATATATATATATATAGCGGGTTATATATATATAGCGGGTTATATATATATAATAAATCATTAGTATACATAAATGTATATGTGGGTGTGGAGGGAATTATCCACGTAATCTGCCTGTAATGTTTTCATATTAATCGAAAAACGCGATGAGGAGGAGATTACTCGATTGAAATATAAATTCTTAATAGGTGGCGCGGACGGTCCAATACACGTGTATGTCGCTAATGAAGACGCCCATTTCAGATTCTGCTGACGTCAAAGACGGAATTTAGTAAAAATTCAAAGCAAAACTACAAACGAGAATAAAGTTTGTTCGCACTTAATAACCCCGCGCACCACATCGCTTCACACCAACACCCAATATAAATGATGTTTTTTTTTTAAGTGTCTTCACGCTCCCGATTAACAGCTTCGACCAGCGGTTCATGAATAAAAGGTAATCGATCCTATATATTTTTTTTAAATATCGTCAATGGCGCGAATTCTCGCCGGCTTTGCTAATTAAAAAGCAAAAACAACTCTCGCTCCGCTGTTTCTCCTCTCTCTCTCCTCTCTCTCTCTCTCCCTCTCCTCTCTCCTCTCTCTCTCTCTCTCTCGCCTGTAAGGTCTCCTGTTGTATCTGCTTCACTTCAGAAAAGGAGTCTGCCAACACGACGGCCGAATCCCTGACTATGCGCACCTGTTGCGGTTGGTGACCAGGTGGACGACTTAGGGACTCCGTTGGAATTTGTCTTCAATCACCGGCATCGGGGCCGGGTACACGGATGCAAGAGTTCACATTAGAAACTCTCCAGAAGTTTGACGTTAGTCAGATAGAAAAAAGCGAAATATTTTGCTTACGGATGCATTACGCATCCATAATTGGCGTTCCTTTTTGATTCTAGAAGTCCTGGGAAATTTTTACGAAAGTCTTTAATAATTCTTGTAGGTTCAGTAATAGCGGTAACATTGTGCTGGACATGCATCATGAGAGTCAATATCAACCAGTAACTCTCCGTTTCGAGTCTTTTGCTCATATTTATAGCGAATGAATAAAACTGACACTCAACAAGTCATTTGGTTCTTGAAAGAGAAGTAAAGAAAGATACTATGCCTTTTGTCCTTTGTCAACCATTCCCCCCACCTTATATATACGTACGATCTTTAACTCCGATCAATACACAAGCATTAGGCAAATCCCAATATGCCATCTATCTTTTGTTCATCCTCAGACGAGGCTGTCTCTTTGCTTGCTTGTTTGTTAATACCGTAGAGTGGAATATTGTTTTATGGTTCTTTGACATTTGTCTTTGACGTTCCGTTGATCTACAAGCCGCTATACTTCCTCAGTATTCTTCGCATGAAATGTGTGTGTGTGTGTGTGTGTGTGTGTGTGTGTGTGTGTGTGTGTGTGTGTGTGTGTGTGTGTGTTGGCCCGTCCGTGACGTTTGGTACGCCACCGGCTGTCTCTCGTGAAAGCCAGGGGTTTTACCCGATCAGATCCTTGGAGCCGCTATCGATTAACAAGGCGTTTGTTTCAGAAGTCGAGTTTTAGAAGAAAATTGACAGGAAAGGGTCGATATTTCTATGAGTTAGTAGAAAAGTCCACCAGACGTGGATCCTCGCTGATCTACTTTCGCTTTCTCTTTTTACGGATGCGGGTTATCTATGACACTCAGACATTCCCGACAGCACTTATTTCGGGTGGTGGGAGCTGCCTCAGTAACAGGTATGTCTGAAACACAACTGCACAAAAGGCCAAATTATAATGCAGTCGCCGTTCTTACGCTAATCTCTGATTCTCTTCGAATTTAGGTGGCCATCATCCTTCATCATCAATCGAAACGTCATTCCGCTGGTTATTTCTTTTTTTGAAAATAAATTGCAGCAATCCGAGCTCGAAGGAATTGATCTTCATCACTTTTGGATAAATACAGTGGTTTCCCCCCCCCCCCCAACTGCCGCTGATCCGAGAGCTTTACGAGAAAAGATGCGGCGACCCGCTGGAGGGAACTGAGCCATATTTCACACAAACCCGAAGAGGCTGAGTAGTGAAGGGTGGGGCATTAAAGCCACAGCTGAGAGAAAGGCAATCTAAGGGAAAACTTGTCATATCACACGTCTTTACACTCTGCGTGGTTGAAAGTTCTGACAGTTTTTAAGAGTTTATACACATATAAATTACGTCACTCGTTAGTTAGATCTGTGTCAGGTCTACCATCTCTCTCTCTCTTCTTCGTGTTTGGTTGTAATAGCATTCAAAAGTGACAAAACAACATAAATAGCCAGGGATGTGGGCACTCTGCCGAGCCAGCCGCAAGACACTAACAGCAACACCTTTAGTGCTCTACTCTTTATGGCCAAACTATGCAATAGAACGAACGACAAGATCATTCGCCAAACTGTGTCGCCATCCTGTGCCTCTTCCATTAATTTTTATTATTGCTCTCTAAATTGAATATACCTTAGGTTCTCAGTAGGGTTGTTATAGTGATTTCTTTGGAATTGTATATATTTGCTTGTGCGTGCCTTTTAGAAACAAAGGAAAGTTAACAAGACTGTTTTCTCGCCATCTTAAGATATAAGGAACTTTCTACTGCAGTCTTTTGTTTAAGCTTTTTTTTTCTCTAACTGGGCCATTGCCAACAAATCTGTTCGGATCCTCGACGTAATTTGGGCTGGGTGCCTATTGGACTCTTTTTTTTAACAAAAACAATTTACAATCTTTTCTTCAAGAAGAACTCAGGCCAGTGAAACATTCAAAATGAACGCCATCTAAGGAGTTAGGTACAAAACTAAAATTTCTTTGTTTTCATTCTCCATTCTGCGCTTAATTAATCGCTCTGTCAGCCGTTGCAGTGTATCGTTCTTTCTTCGATGTTAAAATTTACCTAATACGAGAGAGAGAGAGAGAGAGAGAGAGAGAGAGAGAGAGAGAGAGAGATGAGAGACGTGAGGTCAGTAGAGACAGATGACGTCAGTACAACGAGAGAGAGAGATGGAGACGTGACGTCAGTAGAGACAGATGACGTCAGACAGCGAGAGAGAGAGAGATGGAGACCTGACGTCAGTAGAAACAGTTGACGTCAGTACAGCGAGAGAGAGAGATGGAGACGTGACGTCAGTAGAGACAGATGACGTCAGTACAACGAGAGAGAGAGATGGAGACGTGACGTCAGTAGAGACAGATGACGTCAGACAGCAAGAGAGAGAGAGATGGAGACCTGACGTCAGTAGAGACAGATGACGTCAGTACAGCGAGAGAGAGATGGAGACGTGACGTCAGTAGAGACAGATGACGTCAGTACAGCGAGAGAGAGATGGAGACGTGACGTCAGTAGAGACAGTTGACGTCAGTACAGCGAGAGAGAGAGAGAGATGGAGACGTGACGTCAGTAGAGACAGATGACGTCAGTACAGCGCGAGAGAGAGACAGAGAGAGAGATATTATGCGTCCTAACTTGACTTTGCTGGACTCTGAAACATTACACGGCATCTCCACTGTAGCAGACAGTTCTTCCATCACATTTGTACTCACAGCTTTGTTCCGCTGGTTTGTGCCAGTAACTGCAGTTAGTTGAATAAATCTGTTATAAACAAGGTTTCGTGTGTGTGTGTACCTCTGTGCGTGCTCCCTCATACACTAGAAGCTTCTCGTTTCCGGTAGGACATTACCTATTTTGTTAAATTAAAGTTTTACTGTCGCATCGATTTTATGTTTCATTGTCTGAAAACCTCTTTTGTTTAATCTAAACTGTAAACCTCACTAATCAAAACAAACTTTAAATCTGGCAATTACTCACCTTAATTAAATAATAACCTGCTCTTAACGTAAAATCTATTCGATATTCTAAACTCAGCTAACACTAAGCGTAATTAAAGCTAAAGGTAATCTAATTAACTCTTTGTACACCAGTCTTACACAGGTAGATCTTTCGTTACAAGAGCCAAGGTAAATGAAATATTTCAAATACCAAAGGAAATAAATGAAGAAAAATGTCACTGCGTAGCCTCACAGTAACAGACCTTTTAGCCGTCCGATCTATCTATCTACAGGTGATGGACTTTTCGGAATGCTGACACCGAACATGGCCAAATTTACTTGGTTTCTCTATTTTTTCTATAATTGCAGTCACATTTTTTGTTGTATTTTTTTATAAAGATTGAAAAAAAAAGAGAAATAACGGGTTTGCAACTGTTCTATCACACAATCTTTGTGTGCTGACCTTAATCACCAGTTTTTCTGACTTCCTGGTCGGAATCGACAAGAACAGTAACAATAGAGTAGGTAGAGCGAACACCAGAGGGTGGTAATAATTTTATGTGCGTTTAATTTACTTTATGCACAACATGTCAACTTTGCGTTTGTAGAGAAATTATTTAAGGGTACTAAAGCGTGACGAATGGTGATGGTTTGCCCTGCAATAACGCGATCTATTCAGTTTACTTTAACAGAGAGTGTTCGGTTATTCTGTCAGTATGTTTACTTACTGTCTGATAGCGTGACCGAGTCACACTGTACCATAATGTGTTCAGTTTGCTGCAACATAGCGTGTTAAGTGAGCGAAACTGAGTTATATTGTAACACGTCGCATTCAATTATTCTGTAACATATCATTCTGAGTTATACTTCAAGGCAGTCTGTCTGGGGTTAAAGTGTTTTGTTGCACTCTAGTAGTATAAATCAACATAGTATAGCATTCTAGTGCAGTGGTGTAACACAATGAGAGTCACTGTAATGTAACACAGCTCCTCTGAGTTGAAGTGCTGTGAGACAGATCGCCGACCCGTTATCGTGACCTTTCCGAATAATCTTAGACGGCAACATATCGTTTAGTTATATTGTAACTCAATGTGTTTGCGTCGTGACAGATTTTGGGAGGGGGGAGCACCGCCTCTCAGTTGAGCTTATCCGCCATTGTTGACCACTCTAGTGCAACAGCGTGCTACGATAATGCGAGACGTGTTGTTTTCTTTTGGCGGGGCACTGTAGTTTAATACTGTTCGCCGTGGGTTAGCGCAACGCGGTAGCGACAATGCTAAATCGTGGTAAGGGTTTTGTGGCAACGTTTTGGAGTGAAAAGGGTTACTGGCTTTCGGTAGATCAACGGGCAGAATTCTCAGATTCCCCGATTAACCCGT
Organism: Nautilus pompilius; assembly: GCA_018389105.1. Taxonomy (NCBI): domain Eukaryota; kingdom Metazoa; phylum Mollusca; class Cephalopoda; order Nautilida; family Nautilidae; genus Nautilus; species Nautilus pompilius. The sequence goes on along the minus strand of JACATO010000416.1, from coordinate 13,672 downwards.
CTCCGAACGACCCGACCGAAGAGAAGGAAATGCAAAAACTTGGCTAAAGACGAGGAGCGTCCCATCAGTTCTTCGACAGAGTTAGCAGCTGACGTAACAGAAGAATCGACATTCCAAGCATCTTTACTCGTCGCCAACATCAGGATCTAATGGCGAAAACGGTTGTTTTGGTAAGCAGTATGCATTTATTCTAATAGTATAACTGGTCGGAGTCGGTCTTGAACCGGCAACCTATTGTCCGTCTCAGGGGTGCAATTTCTTAAATCAAAGCCACGTGCTTCCTGTCCCTTAATAGATACAGTCCCGAGAAAAACGCGACGTTGCGAGTCGACAGGAGGCTTCCGGTATTCAAACTGTGGACAAAAATCTGGTTTTGGTTCACCCTTAATTACTGAAACACAGAACCAAAGTATTCGAGTCACATGCTGACTAACTTCACGCTTGATGAAAGATATACAGGGGTCGACTGACCATCTGGTAGCTGAATGCCATTATAAATGGAAGACCGTAAATGCCATGTGAAGACTCCTTTCTTTCATCATGGCCGCCATAAAATTTTGAACAGTAAATATTACTTTAATGAACGAGATGATACAGATGAACGCTTGTTTCTTTGTTGTTTTTGTTTTTCTTTAAATTTTATCCTATCGACTTAACTAATTAAAATAGTAATTATCAATACATATAGTGCATGGATTAATAAAAGCCATTTCTTTTAAGTCAATATTAGACGCAACTGCCGTGATGGTAGGTGACTCGCAGAACTAAAACTATTATGTAAACAGGAAACAGTAAGCATCAATAATGATGGTGTTATTGTCTAGTAAATCAGTCGAAGGACGCATGTTCATCTTTCTCAACTTTGCATGGCAATCAAAATTAAGTCGGAAGGGTTTCCATTGGTAGTGGAAGACAAACCTTTTATCGAAATATTGTAACTGGGAGCCGGTTTTTCCAGACTGCCGTCTTTATTTGTATCGCACTGAGCAAGCATTGCGTTATATCGGATTCACCACGAATTCACTGGGCTTCGGATTTTATTAAATAGGCGGAGGTAACACGGGAACTCCTGAAGGCGTCTTTACTTTTATAAACATATTTTCGGTGGTTATAATATTCATGATTGCGTCAGTTAATAGTTTTGTTATTATGCGGGTCTCTGCCGCATTGGACGGCCATTGCTGTTACGACAAAAGGACGTAACTTCAAATACCTCTCTCTCTCTCTCTCTCTTCTCTCTCTCTCTTTCATATCTCTCTCTTTCTCTCTCTCTCTTCTCTCTCTCTCTTCAAATAATATCTCTCCCTTTCTCTCTCTCTTTATCTCTCTCTCTTTATCTCTCTCCTCTGTCTCCTCTCTCTCTTTCTCTCTCTCTCTCTCTCTTCATATCTTCTCTCCATCTCTCTTTTCTCTCTTCTCTCTTCATATCTCTTCTCCATCTCTCTCTCTCCCTTCTCTCTTCTCTCTCTCTCTTCCTTATCTCTCTCTCCATTTTCTCTCTCTCTTCTCTCTCTCTCTTCTTCATCTCTCTCTCTTCTCCTCCCTCTCTTCATATCTCTCTCTCTCTCCTCTCTCCCTCTCTCTCTTTCTCTCTCTCTTTCTCTCTCTTCTGTCTCCATCTCTCTCTTCTCTCTCTCTCTCTCTCTCTCTCTCTCTCTCCTCTCTCTCTCTCTCCATCTCTCTCTCTCTCTCTCTCCTCTCTCTCCATCTCTCTCTTTCTCTCTCTCTTTATCTCTCTCTCTCTCTCCATCTCTCTCTTCTCTCTCTCTTATATGCTAATAATATTAACAGTTTCCAGTCTCTAATTCAGAGAACTATAACTTCTTCTTTTTATAGGTTAGACGTAAAATTGGCCAAATGGAGATGCGAACGACTCGGGAAATAATTTCTGAAGCGGAACTAAATTTTTTTTTTTTTTTTTTTTTTTTTTTTTTTAGTCGTGGCCCCTGATTATTTGCTTGACTACAAAAGAGGCACGCGCACAGGTCAGCTGACCGCGATCGATCCGGGACACAGGAAACGCCATCGTTTGTTTGGACGGTGAGACCGGAGAGCGCCGTAAGCGAGGCCGGCGGTGAGGAAATCACCTCGAGGTGCCATCTATATATAAACCCTTTCGCGCCGGCGGGGAAGTAACTCTGACAAATTCTTTGAGTCTTCTGGCGCGACACGGGTGAGAAACACCGAGCGGAACGTGTCAGTCGGCACCGAACGTCATCAGAAAGGGGAGGCAGGCAGAGTTCTGAACTAAACGGGTCGTGCTGTAGTCTTCGCCCTTTGCTAGCGCAGTGATGATCACTCGACTTCTCGAAACCGGGGCCCAAACTCCCCAGGCTGCAAATACGTCCGTCCACACGTCCAGAGCCTGAACACTCGGTCTGTCCTTGACGTTGTAATGGTTACCGGAAGCTGCTGCACGTCGCGTCACACACACACACACACACACAGATTGAAATACTGTGACGAATTATTTTGTTGGTACGTCCACATTTATGACCGCCAGCGTGTTCTATTAGCTAAACTGGCGGCTCTATCCCATTAAGTACCCCCCCCACTCGGAATAATTAGGCGAGCAACAGGGGGCATTGTGCAAGCTCTGGTGGCCCGAGGACAACGCCATTATAAAAATACCGCGCACTCCAAGAGTGGTTCCCGATGGGATTCAGACAGATGCCAGCTGCCCGCGATCAAGGCCCGTAACTCGGTGTCGCCGACCGGTCGGTCTTTGTCCTTTATTCGCGGACATTACTTTGGACCGTTGTTTTCAGGGCGCAATACGCACAAGTCGCATATTTCACACCCTCTATGCTTACGATTAAACATCGGCGAGCTTATCTAAACGTCTCTTCAACAGATCTGGATTCGGATATTGGCCAGCCCCTTATTTCTCCGATCAGACAGGGGATGTGGTTCGTATCGAGAAGAACGGAACCGGAAAGTTTCCCCTCCCCTCTCCCTCCATTTATTTCTGAGACGGGTGGAATTCTTTGTTTCTTTCTTTCTTCTTTTGCTGTGTTTAGATGTTTAATTCTGGAACAAAATGCGGGGGCCGAGCCGCTCCCTAAGATGCACCCTTTTCCTCGTTCATTTCGACTTCTTTCCTCTCCGTCTTTCAGCTGTCGGCCGCTTTGTCGTCTGCATTTGGATCTCCTCACTTTTGTTCTCTTCGTCTGTTTCGTTGGTACCAGCTTGATTGTTCCTCGTTTAAATACCGCCTTAACCCTTCACAAACCACCCGGAAACATAAATGAGTTATCGATATATAAATATGATATGATCCGTGCGGGGTGTGTGAGTGTGTGGTTGATGTGTTCGTGTATTGCCAGTTAGAATTCTCTCCTCTCTTAATGCCAGGGTCCGTTCGACGATCGTGTTTTCTCCGGATACCACGCTTTCTTCCCTCCGTTGATTAAAAAATGTTCTAGCAGGATCTTTCCTGGTTGAAAATAATAATAAATAAACAAAAAACTCCCTTTCCCCTTAATATTTTTAATAAATTCTAATAAACGTTGATGAGTATTAGATTAATAAATCTCTTGGAAATATCGATCTGCTCTCTCTCTCTCTCTCTCTCTGACAACACTTTGTTACATGCTTTTAGAACGGCGAATCTCCACGACTGCGGGCTATACTCGATAAAAACAATTCATAGATAAGTACGAGCGCTTCCGCTAACTTACAAATGATATCCCGGTCCGTCGCGGTTCAGATCCGTTTCGGGTCACGTGTTTAGCACGTGGTTAGTGATTGCGCCGTTACCGGTCTTCGAGAAACCGGATTTCGCCCGTTATTTTCTTACCTGTTGAGAAATATCCGCACCCAGCAGGAGGCGGCTTTAACTCGAGCTTGTCAAACTAAATTAGAAAATTCTAGGAAGATGCAAAACGTTCTGTTTTCATGGCTGTAGATACGAGAACCGAGTTTTAGATTTTCAGTTTTGTGTCGAGGAAAATTCATTTAGGGGCTGAGATGCATCCGTACCCGTAGTCATAGGGGCACTCATTTCAAGATTACGGGAGTAAAGAGGGGGAAGGAATGCCCCGTACGAGTCATCGTGGCGGATCGGGGTTCGAATCCTGGTGTCTGGACTGACCTGGGTGATCGCACCGTTGCTGTTTTCAAGCTCAGATTTTCAGTATTTTGTTTCGTTAGGTGCAATTCGCTTCTTTCTTCTTTTCCCCCCTAAAGTTTGTTTTTGTAAAAGGGGGTCTCTAAGAGTTGTCTCCCTTGTTCGTCTTATAAATAATCAAAACCAGCCCAAAACTGCGAAATACTTAATTTTATCTATAATCGTCAACACAAAGGCCATCTTTATATGATATTTACACGACATTAAATATGACAGATACTCTGGCGGAATACCAGGTAAAGGTCTTCTTTTTGGTTCTTAAAATTAGTCTTGCAAGATGCTCTTTCTTTCTGTTCGCGCTTCTTACGTTAAATATCATCTAAAACCCGCAATGAGAGAAAATTCATTTTCATCTTTAATGAAATATAAAGAGCCAAAAACATCTTTATGTCACTTTTACGTAACATTTAGTATTTTTCGGATTTAATGCCGTGTAAATGCCCAACTCCAGTAGTCATATCTCTCACCCTCTCTCCTCGTGACGTCATCTCTCTTCTCTCTGTGCCTCTCTTCTCTCTGTGTCTCTCACTCTCTCTCCTCGCTGACGTCATCTCTCTCCTCTCTTTCTCTCCAGTTTCCTCTCACATCTAAAAGTGCGGGGTTTTGGTACAGCCCTTGTTTGCTTTGCCGACTGCTGCACCCCACCAGCAGGACAAAAGAAAATGGCATCGTCAGCAGGGGGGGGGGGGACAGTTTTATTAAATTATCCTGAAAGCAGGATGGACGACTTATTGTCCTCTAAAAAAAAAAAAATAATAAATTCCAGACAAGATAAATGGCAGCAGAACAGAGACGGCTAGCACCGGTGAGTCAGAGTCCGACTATTTCAGATCAATGCATGATTTGTTCGTTCGAAGCGCCAGGATTCGTGTTGAAGTGGCTGCGTATTTAGTCAGTCCACTCGTGACATGGAACCCGCGGTGGTGGGGCGATATACGGATGTAATCTTACAGACGGTTATGTTAACGAGGGAGGTAGCTGTGCGTCACGGGCCTGAGAAATACGTGCCTGAAGGGCCGTGACAACGTTTCAGAAAGCAAGTTACTCCCAACGCACGAGTTCTCGGGAAAGGATTTATCCTCCAGCAGGATGACGAGCCTGAGCGTTCATCTAGATTATCCGGCCGATATGTGGAATGCGAACGAGAAGCGGGTGGTAGTCTTTGAATGGCTCGGACATCACGGTCTCCTCTTAAAACTTCGGAGGAAGAGCGGAGAGCGGAACAAATGACGTCACGTGACGAGCACAGCTCCAGCGACAATTCGGTGCATTTCGGAACTAAATAATACCTGGTTATTTCGAAACACTAACTGCTGGAATGAGTAGACTTGGCAGGGCAATTTGCAAAGATGAGAGATTTGGCTGCTTGGATTACAATAGAGTCTGAGGATAAACAAACAAATTACAAATCCAGCTTTATTTTCCCATTTCTCCGCTATATAGTAGTAAATTTTTCAGATAATAATTTCAAATGTTAAGTACATGATTTAGTTTTTCCTAAAATCTCTTTCCTGCAAACTTTCTCGGCTGTTTGTGTGTGTATAAAAGTAGTGGGATATGGACGAATGTCGTATTCGTGATGCGAAATGCGAAAACATTTGCTTCCCCCCTAAAATGTGATATATCCCATGTCCAGTTGAATCACGTGTTCTTCCTATCACCGCACGTGTTCAAAATACCCAAGCCCTCATCATCATCTCAAGTTGCTGTATATGTAATTTTTCATATTACAGCAGACTGATTCAAAATTTAGAGTAGCATTTTTTTTTTAGAAAAGCAGCAAAAACTAATAGTAACTGCGCCACCTTTTGTGGTACTGGCTCCAAACAGAGATTAATATTAGTGTCACGGGCTTTCTATTCTGTTCTTCCGCTTCAGCGAGATGGAGACGGGGAGTTTTTATTATGCAGACTTTGGGATATACACAGCAACTGAACCAGCCAGTTCTGCGATCCTTTTCCTCAGCGCCCGACGGAAGGGGGCCCCGGCCAGGAAAACCCCGGAACTAGTCTCTTGCGACCTTTCCTGCGCGGAGATTGGCCGAAGAGACGGCGCATGCGGCGGAACCACGTGATTTAGAAAAGGTCACGCCGCCGGGACACGTGATGTGTCGAGTGAACTGTACTCCCTGGCTGGAGAGCTCTATAACGTATACTAATATACTAGCAGCCATAATTGTAGAATAACAAATTAAATGTCGCCGATATTATATATGAACAAGTAAATAATGCATGTTACATTAATCTATTACTTTGAATTATGTCTTCTTTTTTTTTTCATTTTGCTACTTTTTGTCGAAATCCTCGGGCCATCATTTCGCACTGAGCTCCAGAAGTCGGAGACAAAGGTGTGTGATGGCCTGGGGCTCCGACTGAGATCTCTCTTCTGAGCCTGTATAATAGACCGGCGATGAACTCATTCGTGTGTCGGGGGAGGAGATACAGGAATATCCATCCAGGTGATAAATAAGTTAGAGAGAGAGAGCACACGTTAGATGACAGCCTTGCCGCTCGCCCGCTATAAGGCAAACGTTTCCTTTCGCGGTTGGTTATCTGATCTCGAAGGCTCCACCTGTTTGTATTTTTTTTAAAAAGGCAATCGCGGTAGAAGAAGTTTAACAAATTAAAAGAATCCATTTTCCGGTATCGGTTGTTTGTAGCGATAGCGCGAGTCAATTCCAAAAATCCCAGTTGCCTCGCATGATCTATGATGGCTTCCACGGCTAGTGCAAACCACAACCACCACCAGGGGGGGGGCGGTTAATCAATTAACCCTAGAACCCCGCGGCACAACTATTACTTAGTTTTACTTGTTCTAATCGAAGAATGGAGTCGCTAAATAAAGGAAATTTTACTGCCAAAAAAAAAAAAAAAAAAGGTGCTGGACTTTGCGTCATTTCATTTATTTTAAAAACGTCGATCGATGTATCCACGGGAAATATACACTTCCCGTTGAAATCTGCCGTCCGGGGACGCCAGCGGCTTCCGCGCAACGGCCAGGGATGCGAAAGTGGCTGTGGCTTAAAAGACACTGAAATCGCATAAAAAGAAGAAATAATACCAGTTTTATTCAGTGTCTATCAGGCGGAATGGTACAGGCAAAAAACTTGCGATTAACAGCAGCGCATGCGCAGCCACCGTGTGGAAACTCTTGCATACTAAAGCCGTCTGTTTGCTAATTGTCTCCCCTTCTTCAAAGATGGCTTATCAGAAGGGTTCAATAAAGGGATATTTTTTTTTTCGGGAAGGAAGGAAGGAAGGAAGGGTGGGGGGAGTAATTCAGCATTCCCACCTCCTTATTCCTGTCTAAGCTCTATTCTTTTTCCTGCAAGGATCGAGCCAACTTTTGACTGACTCGCGCGACCACCACCAGCTTATCTCATCAGCCGAAGTAGTCTCCGGAATTAGTTGAGTGCGTTGACGGTGGGGCGGTTAGAGCACGAGAACCGAATGTTTCCGTGTTTTCTGGAGGGGGAAGGAGTTCTCTTATTTTAGTCAAATAAACATCTCACAAGTGGCAATCGAGCCGACACCGAGCGCAGCCCCTCGTGATGTCACGTGGTTTATGATGTCGTCAATAAGTGCAATCTTGCTAGTATGGGTAAAGGCCAGTAACCAGGGGTAGTTTGACTTTGTTCTCTGGAATAAGAAATGGTGAGCTTCATGAATTACGCTATTTTTGTTTGCCGAATCAGTCCCTGGCACCGAGAATTCTCCTTCAGTAAGTCGGGGTGGCTTCCCCCTTCTGGTAACTACTCAACTAAACACCAGACTCTTCCCCCCTTCTGGTAACTACTCAACTAAACACCAGACTCTTCCTCCTTCTGGTGACTACTCAACTAAACACCAGACTCTTCCTCCTTCTGGTAACTACTCAACTAAACACCAGACTCTTCCCCCTTCTGGTAACTACTCAACTAAACACCAGACTCTTCCTCCTTCTGGTAACTACTCAACTAAACACCAGGCTCTTCCCCCTTCTGGTAACTACTCAACTAAACATCAGACTCTTCCTCCTTCTGGTGACTACTCAACTAAACACCAGACTCTTCCTCCTTCTGGTAACTACTCAACTAAACACCAGACTCTTCCTCCTTCTGGTAACTACTCAACTAAACACCAGACTCTTCCCCCTTCTGGTAACTACTCAACTAAACACCAGACTCTTCCCCCTTCTGGTGACTACTCAACTAAACACCAGACTCTTCCTCCTTCTGGTAACTACTCAACTAAACACCAGGCTCTTCCCCCTTCTGGTAACTACTCAACTAAACACCAGACTCTTCCCCCTTCTGGTGACTACTCAACTAAACACCAGACTCTTCCTCCTTCTGGTAACTACTCAACTAAACACCAGGCTCTTCCCCCTTCTGGTAACTACTCAACTAAACATCAGACTCTTCCTCCTGGTAACTACTCAACTAAACACCAGACTCTTCCCCCTTCTGGTGAATACTCGACCTAAACACCGAACTATGCCGCGATGGGGGGTTCTAAAATCCCGGAATTGAAATTAAGGGGAAAAAAAGAAAACAAAACACTGAAAATTAGAATTTTAAAAGAACCAGGACGAAAACTAGATTTTGATAAGATTTCGAGGAATTTGGAAATTTACCCAGGAGCTGTTATTTGTACGTTAGGCTCTGATCAAACCGGTCTTGAAACTGAGCTTACAATAAAGGGAAAAGACTTCTTATAGTCCAAAATAGGCTGTCCTACCTCTGTATTAATTAAGCTAAGGTTAAGCTCGACTAAGAGGTATGACTAAGCTAAATTAAGTAGAATTAAGCTAAGGCCGAGCTCGACTAAGAAGAGGTATGGTAAGTTAATTTAAGTAGAGTTAAGCTAAGAAGAGCTATATAATTAAACTAAATTAGCAAAGCTGAGTTAGACTAAGAAAACCTAAAATAAGCCAAGACTGTTGAATTAAGCTAAGTTAATCGATGCTAGCTAAAAGCAAGGTAGACTAAGAAAGGCTGAAATAAGCGAGAACTAAGCTAAACAAGCAAAGCTAAGCTAGGAACTAAGCTAGATTCTAAGTAAATGAACGGCTGTAGCGCAAGAACATAACATTAAAGCACTTCACGTCTAAAACCGCCAAAATTCTAAGTAAAACCATTCGTTTTTGTATTAGAAAAGGAAAAAAAAGATTTCGAGTGCAAATATGAAAAGTCTCGTTCGTTTGCAAACAGATTAACTCCGTTTCGCCGATCGATTTGCCAACAGCAGTCATATTTTTTCTTTTTTAAAATTTATATAAATCTACATAAAAGAAGTTCATGGCGTCTGCTACTTCCGAAAGTTAGTATCACTGAAAAAAAACCGAACTAAAGTAGATTCTTTGGTCAGGCGCCCGGCAGCCAAGGGTGAGTCAGACGTTGAGCACAATCCACAGGAAGGACGATGAATTCTGGGTAAACCGGCTGCTTGATAGTCACGCGTGGTTTTTTTTTTTTTTGTTTTGTTTTGTTCCGTGGACAGGCCGACAGGTGGCGCGCTGGTACAAGTGACATAAGTGAAGCTCCGCCCAAACCATTTACATACTGTCAATTTTTTTTTTAACGGAGGGGGTCTCTGCGACAGAGTTAACGCCTAAAAGTTACTAAAATCAACGCCTGCGGCTTCTGTTGAAAACTTGTACAACACGAGGCTCATCATCGGCCGTCAAGATTTGCGAAAGCAGTGTCCGTAGTCCGAATCCTTGACCAGCTGGCAAAAGTAGCCGTCCATGCAGGGACATATATGCGCGCGGTCTTCTGGAATACAGAGTTCTCCCCACTTGCGGAGTTGGCGGCAGGCGAGTCTGTACGCGGCTCTCCTCCCCTTGTATCCAGGCATGTAGGAAATTATCTGCAATGGAAGTAGGGGAAGAAAATGGCGTTTATACACTTTTTTGAAACGATTAATGCCATGAAGCCCAACGGCGTAAAAAGTCTACTTCGGAATATATTTAAATTAAGATAATAATCGAAGGTAGCGTTCTCGAGATCCTTCGATACTTCGCCGACAGGATAAAGGGGTAAATATTCGAAAGGTGATCTGAAGATACGATTTCCTGGGGTTTCTTTCGGTGCGATAGACGTCACAGAGATCCTCTCGACAATGGAGACAACCCTGGGAGAAAGCCAGGCAACCCAGCAGAGGATACCCTAGTAGAGCTCCTGATGTGGATGTAAGAGGAAACCGGAGTATCCGGAAAAATTCACAAGACCGGCTAGTGAAGAAACTTTGCCAGGATCGTACGCCAAGCCTAAAAAATCCAGTAAGTTAACCACTGGCCACCCGGTTGACTTTATAGCCCCCTAATGTTCTTGAATAATCTAAGGTGGAGTTGATTGAATGAAAGTTCCTGCTAGATATTTCGAAAATAACTACAACATAGGGACAAATAACTTAGTGATGTTACAGTTTAGGATATGTGGTTCATGCTTTGCGTCATTTTATTGTCAAAAACATGTTGATAGAATGGAGGAGGTACAGAGAAGTTCCATCAAAATGACTGAAGTGATGTAAGATCTTAGTTATCATTCCAAGCGATCGGCAAGAATTAAACTTCCTATCTTTGTTTATTGCAGACGAGTAGGACAGATTTAACGAGACATCTGCAATTTTAAAAGATCAGAAAAAAAAGATTTAAAAAACCCCTCTTTTGTGTGTGTTATTTGGAATTTTCACACTGCAAACTATTCTGGTAAATTCGCAGCAGAGATTGCAGTTGAGGGTAATGGGAACTGGTTTTAATGGCCCCACGGACGTTGTCCTGATGTCAGACGAACTGTCGTAATGGCGGGCAGGTTTAAAGACAACACGTTATAATCGGAAGCGCTGCCTGATATCCGCTGGGGTTAAAACTAAAACGTGTGCCTGTAAAGGTTTTGGCTACGAGGGGATCTCCATTTTAAAAAAAAAAAGGATTCATAAGTATCACGGGAAAACTGGACATCCGTCCGTAAGTGGATTTTCAGGATGATGTTTATAAATCTCTGAATACGCTGATCACGTGACAAGTCGAGATAACTCTCTCTCTCTCTCTCTCCATCTCTGTCTTCATCTCTATCTTCTCTCTCTCACCATTTCTCAATCTCTCTCTCCATCTCTGTCTTCATCTCTGTCTTCACTCTCTCTCACCATTTCTCAATCTCTCTCTCCATCTCTGTCTTCATCTCTGTCTTCATCTCTATCTTCTCTCTCACCATTTCTCAATCTCTCTCTCTCTCTCCATCTCTATCTTCATTCTCTCTCTCTCTCTCCATCTCTATCTTCATCTCTCTCCTCTCTTCTCTCTCTCTCGCCTCTCTCTCTCTGTCCTCCCATCTCTCTCTCTCTCTACATCTCTATCTTCATCTCTCTCTCTCTCTCTCTCTCTCTCTCTCTCTCTCCTCTCTCTCTCTCTCTCTCTCTCTCTGTATTACCATATAGCTTGATTCGCGGATTATTCGATTATTCGAATGAAAACGGAAATTTTTTGATCGCTGAGAGCGGAAATAAGAAGAACCAGATAACCATTGTCAACTCACCGCCTTCACACAGCAATAGCCTGTTTTGCAGGAAGCTTTCACTTCCGGTTTGCACCTGTCCTCCACCTCGACGAGAACGCCGTTCATTTTTTCTAGCGTCGTGTTCGTTACCTGCGACGATACCTGGTGAAAGAAAAGGACATTCTTTACTCTACCCCCTCCCCCAAAAAAAGAAGAAAGAGAGAGGTAAAATCATTCAGGTTTGTTAAAAACATGATGGCGCCACGCACCGGCGGCCAGGCTGGACCCAAGTTTACTTGAAGGTGAGTCGTTTTATTTTGCTCTCGCTGTTCACAGTTTAATGGGGCAGTTTTCTCCCGCGCACGACTTCAGCAGCCTCCATCAACGGGTAAGCAAAATGGCGATGCGGTCTCGAAGCGAGCAAGAACTGAAGGCAGGACTGAACCGTGCCTCGGCCATACCTACGAACGGCTACAATGGCGAAAACGTGGAACACGCCACTCTCGCTATTTTTTCCCAGAGGATGGCCATTAAACCGGTCTTCAAGGTTATTGCTAGCAGCAACGTTCAGCAACCCCGGACAATAGTTCTTCGCCTTTCCTCTCTTAAAGAAGCGTCAGGGATAAGTTGATGCTTATCTAAAGAAATTCAAAACGTCGGCCGTGCAACTCCAACCAGGCTCCGAATTGATACATTTAGATAATGACTCTATAACCGAAGGGGCGCAACTCTGGCTATCACAATTAATCGTTAATAAAGTACAAGGTAGTAGTTTTAGTGCATTAATCGTCACATTTCGGAACTTTGGTCGACTGCACCCCCCCCACCACAACACACACACACACCACACACCGCCGCCCTATCAAGTCTTTGGAATGGCTCCCGATCGTCGTCCACATCCATCTGTCGTTGCAGATGCTAGTCGTTTGTGATTGAGACATTATTTCGCTACTTTCATTCCTGCAAATCTTCGGGAAATCTCACCGGCGTGACAGACCAGTGGCCGGCACTCTCCTTCTTTAAAGAATAATAATAATAATACTAATAATAATAATAATAATAATAATAATAATAAACTAATAATAATAATAATAATACTAATAATGATGATGATGATGATGATGATGATGATATGATAATAATAATAATAATAATAATAATAATAATAATAATAATAATAATTTTAAAAAAACCTTTACTTCTTACAGTGGTAATTTAAACTTTTACCCGAGTTTTCCATCGCCAGAGAGGCGGCCCCCAACCCAGCGAGCACGCGCCGCGAGGTCTGATCCCCTGGCTCTTCAGCCGCAGCTGGGAACAGTAACGTGACAACGGCTTCTTTCAGAACCCGGCCATTAGAGGGGAGACGGGACGGACGCCAGCTCCCGTCCAGACTATCTACTCCTTTCCACTCGCACGCCCAGAACATAAAATTACAGAGGCCCCTTAAAAGGGGAAGTAAAAGTAGACCCGAACTACTTTGCCTCGCCCCTCCCCCTTCATTTCATAGTCCCTACGCATGCGTTTACTTCGCCTCCTCAGACAATGGATGGATGGCGTTGTCGGCCACCATCAGCAGCTCCAGCGCTTTCTTCTTCTACTGCAACATCGGAGTTCGTGTAGCACTCGTGCTAACGACTTTGCCTCCCCCTCTTCTGCATCTTTCATTTAAGTTGTACTTTTTAAAATTTACATTTCATTTTCTTATCCGTGTCGTTGGTCACAATTTAGTTTTCTAAACAAAATATCATCCATTCCTTAATATTTTTTTGGCCTTCAGGAATATTCTACCTTAATATCTACACCTTTAAGACCATTTACATAAACGCTCTGTTGTACCCAGCTGTGGCTCTTACTGGGTTTCTGTCTGTTGACTCCCGTGCAGGTCGACGAATCTCACCCGGAAACAAACCAAAAATACATTGTCTGAGACGGGTTGAGCTGTTATGTGACCAAGACGAGAAGGAAGGAGAAAACTTTTCCAGTCCAGCTGGGTATCTTTAAAAAGTTTCCATTCCAGTGGTTTTACCGGACGGCGGTAGATATCCGTCATCTTTGAGGAAAAC